>CAIGRP010077632.1:0-18265 GCA_903798385.1 Fraxinus cuspidata
CACATTATTTACTTCATATTTATGCCTACAATTATCTTGTGTGTATTGCTAAGCTGACTTGATTGTTGAAGGGCCTCTGTTGGGCAACCCGAGTGCCGCTTAGATAGTATTCTTTTGCACGTCAGTGTCTCACGTCAACTACACATTACGATCCTTGCATATATTATTGAATTGACGTCAACACATATCAAACATGCCAATAATGTGCTCATTTTCCTAATGAGAGAATTTCCACTAAGCATTGAATTTCATTCAGGGTAAAAGCAAAAATCTACAACTTATATATGCATCCTTCAGTATCGTACTTCACCTTTCTGATAGAATCTACTTTTTACTCAGGTTAAGCTTTGAGTTTTATTCCACTACCAAGGAAGTGCTCCATTAATCTAACTCCATGACTTCATATAAAACTAGGGATGCCCCCAAAAGAAGTGTAAGCGTGTAGTGAACTAGGAATATAGTACAAGCTGACTCATTAAAACATTTAAAATCCTGCTAAAAATCCCACAAAAGTAACCAAAAAGGCAGACAATACACAATTTTCCAAGAAAGGGGATGTGAACAATAGGTTAGGTATCCCTCCACAATAGGATTATTTTTCACTTTTTGGACATTAGCAAAACAATTTGCTCCTCAATATACATGTATAAATAGGGACTTCCTTTCCTAGAAATGGCATACATTAAAGTTGTAGAAAATGGCTGGCAATGCCCTTCATCTGTTTGTGATTTTACTTGCTTTTTCTTGCCTTATCTCCTTGAATGCTGTCCCAAAATCCAGTAAATCTTCTGCACTCATAACTTAGATAACATGTTTGGTATACTGTACTGAACGATTCGAAAACATTTTAAACTGTTTTTTGTTCGTTATACTTATCTTGTATTGTCCAATCCAGCTTACTTATTAACCTGTTTTTTTTTACTCAACTTTCATTTTTGGTGATTACAGGAACTATACTCCTGTTACAAGAACGAAAAGATATTCCAACACCAGGGAATTCTTTCCAGGTACGTTACATAAAGTTGAACTTTTAACCATAAAACATATAGCTAACTTCTCTTATATAACACGGTTATGTCTGTTTTATAATTTCCATTTTACTTATTTGTTTATTTGAACTTGTCTTTTCATTAATGAAGAAGATCACAACAGAACAGAAGGTGGAAGAAACCATAGAAATAACAGGAGAGTTGATTAATCGCAGGATGGATTTAGAAAGCAATGACTATCCAGGATCAGGAGCAAATAACCGACATACTCCACATCCACAGCTTGATGACTAATGGCATAACTGATTAGGTTGAATAGAAGGTAATAAGGAAGAAATACAAGTTAAAATCTTATCGACTGTACTGTCGAGTCAAAGATTTCCTAAACTAGTATTATATGTGCTTTTTAGAGCACAATTGTATTTCCTTGAGAATGACTAAGTTCTGGCTTTCCTGTTATGCAAATATCAGTTATCTTAGTATTGCTCGTTCTACGCATTTTGTAAAATATTTGTATGTGAAATATCTCAGTTTAAAGAGTGCAAGCCAGACTGTTATCTATGCGGAATTAGCGTCTAAAATCTAACCTGATGAGTGATGAATGTTTTAAGAAGCTTTGCTTAGGAAATAACGAAACACAAATTGTTTAAAATTTTGTGAAATCAATTACAGTGAGTTTGAGTACACCGTTAGTGTACTCTTCAAATGTTATCAGGCATGATATGTAAGGATATTGAAACTCTCTCCTATTAATTTCAATTGAAAAAATCCAAGATAGCTTTTCCTAATATTCAGGACGATGAGATTAAGCCCTTATTCCTACGTACGAGAGCAATAATAAACAAACACGAGTGTATATACAGTAGTTCAACTTCCATGCCAGAGTAAGCTCGCTTTACCTCTGCAGGTTTTCACCAAAATGAAGCCCCTCCCGTGTACCAAAAAAATGGGCCTTGTATGCAGTAAAAAAAATATGAATTTTGTTAGCGGTACATCAAAAGAAGTACTTAAAGAGTTACAACTCCCCTTACATGGGGCGGGATCCACTTGTATAAAATATTTTTTTATTTAAGTGAATCTGACCTCCATGTGAGGGAGGTGTAACCCCTTAGGTACACTTATAGGTACCACTTGCAAAACCCCAAAAATATTAGGGTGGCTTAACACATGTTTATTGTACACCATATTTCGGGACCGCTAGGGTGACTCAAAAGTCAAAACAGGGAGCGACACTTTGATGTCATCGTAATTAGTGTATAAACTTGACATGGTCTAGTTAAGTTAGCTTCATTAACCAACCATCGACATTGCTTGGGACTTCTCAAAAGCCAAGTGTTGTCTGAAGTAACAATCATATGTCGATGTGCCAAAATATTTCTTTAAAATTACACAGAGAGCATGTTTGAGCCACATTTTTTTGAAGATAATGCATTTTGAAATATTATTTTGACGGAGAATGTGTAGTTAAAAAATAAAAAAATGTTTTGGGTTTGCTTTTAATATTATTTTATTGAAAAATGTGTGGTTGAAAATAAAAGAGAAAATAATGTATTTTGAAAATAATTGAGGACCAAATAAGGGCATAATCTTTATAATATAAATAATAAATATATATTAAAATAATTATGTTGTGATAATAAAATATTTATTTTAATAGATTTTATAAAATGTGAAATAAATATTATTTATGAAAAAAATGCTAGATGTCTAGTTAAAAAAAATATGTCGTATATCATAAAATAAAAAACAGTTTATATTCCCAAACCATCAAGTTAATGTTCGCAACACTTTGGATTGACAACCAAACAATCAATTTTTTTAATTACAACTATTCTTGAAAAACTCTATCGACAAGAGCTCTACACGCCACAGCTGCATCAAATGGATCTTAAGGAAAGAATAAAAACGATGTATCCTTAAGTTCTGGAAATTATTTTAAGTTACTTTATAGAGGAAATCCAGCAGAAAATAATTTTTCTGCATGGAGAACTATGTCCTTGAATCCAGTAACTAATCATATGCAGTTAGCTTTTTGAGAGGGAAAAAAAAAAAGGGAAAAAGGAAAAGGCATCTGGGATATTGAAAAAATCTGTTAATTTACCCAAAGCATTAAAAGGAACCACTTAAACTCTCCACAAAGATTAAAAGCAAAGACAATAATGTTGAGTGGAGGAAGTGGATCTTAGGTGTCAGCCACTTGAAGACCAAATTATCCTGTTATTTTCCCGTGTGCTCTTCCTGAATTTCTTTCACATCCCATCGATTTGAACTTCTCCTTCAGAGGCACTTAAATTGCATGCCAGTACCATTTAACCTCTAATGATGAAATTTTTTGCTTGTGGAATGGGTAAATAAAACTGTTGGTACCTTGGAGTGTCGAGAAAAGTTGAAAAATGGTTGATTTCATAAAAGAGACAACTTTTTTCCTTGACCGTTTTTACTCTCACCTAGAGGTGTAAACACGAGATTCATTGTGTTTTTAGGTGGTCAATGTGGCCTGCCCATAGGACTGGTTCAGCAGCATTTTGTAGTGAGCCTGGACCAGCACCTCCACAAAATATTTCACCATCCTCTGTAGTCTGTCCTGATTAATTGCTTAATTTTTTTACTAAGGAGAGGATATATATATATAGAACCGAGGCGTTCCAGACTGTTCTACTAGATATCGTAAAATACTTTTAGTATTTGTCAAATTTATTACAAGTCATGTAAGAAAAGTTGTCACAAATCTCCATGAAACAGTTCTTGGTTTGGATCAGCAAGTCTTTAAGTTTTTGAGCGCTACCATATTAGACTACAATGTTATGCAAGTTTCTGATCTCCACATAAATATTTTCAAGCGTTGATTTTACTCTGAATAACTAATAGGAAACGACCATAAATGCATGTTTGAAATGATGTACAAGATTGTACTAGACCAATAGGGAAGATTTTAGCCCTTTTTTCTTCATTTAATACTGCTGTTTAATCCTGCTTGCTAAACATGCCATAAACGTTTAGTTCATTGTTTGGCTATGTTGACGTGGAAAACTTGTTGGTAGATGGCGTCACGTTGTTGGGGGAAGACTAAATCTGCCAGGTATTTTAACAGTTTTTCTTCTTCCTCCTCTTCATTTCATTGATTGCAAAAAAGACACGGGCTAGTTCCAAGACCACCCTGAGGGAAAGCTGGAGGTCGGTTTGATTAGAGAGTCTTAAGGATATGCTCTTATAGAATAAAAGAATAGGAAGTATTTGAAATTTAGACTGTGTAGTCAAGAACCAAAATTTAGACTGTGTAGTCAAGAACCAATTGTTCAGTCAACTTCTTCGAGTAAAATTTTTATTTAGAGGAAGAAGCGGAGTTGAATAACCAACGTTTTCCTTCCACTGTCACTAGGCACTCCCCCTTCGCACTGGGTTGGGGTCACAAACTCGACCCATTCTTGGCATACACTGCTGTGATATTATGATAATCAGAACACTTATGTCATATATTTTGTATGAAGTTCAAAAGAGAATATTTTCTTGCATTCTTAAATATAAAAGAAAATGCAGGTGAACATTTTCACTAGTAACTACTTCAGGTCACGAGTCTAAATCTTATTGCTTCATAAATGTGTTCGTTTGAAAGTTACGCTTGTGAATGAAATACAAAATTCCAAAGCATTCCATTCAACGACTAAAAGAACAAATGTTAGAAGATATTATAAACTAGAGGTACAATATTGAAATAAACCTTAAATTTTAGGTTGAAAAATGAAACTTAACACAACCATATGGCTTATGCTAAGCCCCTACAAAAATCAATACATTCTTGCAATAATTGCGACAAGGAATATTTTTATGATATCATTATGTCTCCCTATTTCCTGATGTGGGGTCTAAGGGTCTAAGACAAAGATATGCAACAAGTAACTGAACATTAGAACATGAATGAGTGGGGCAGCATCTAATTAGGGTTGGACAAAACTTTCAAGTCGAAATAGACCCTAATCAAACCAATCGAATCGAGTCGTTCTTCTTAAATTAAATACCCGAATTGATATTTGAATCGAGAACCAATGTGTTTGGTTCGGTTCTCGATTCTAGACCAAAACAAAATAATCAAATAAGAACCGAATCTCCCTAAATTATTTTAATTTTTTAAAATAAATTTGCCAAATAATTAATTGAGTTCAAAATTATCATTTTCTATTTCATCTGCCAACTAATTAGTTTAGCTTAAAACCAAAATATAATTTTTCTAAATTTGAAGGCTTAAAGCAAATCAATGAGACGAAATCACCAATATTTTATTATTTACTTTTTGGAAATTTGTATACGTTGACAAATGAATCTTATTAGATAACTTGTTATTTGTATAATTTTAAATTGGAATACGTTATTTTGTAAGAATTAAACTTGAACATGTTATTAGTTGAATTGATGTAGTGTTGTTGAAATATTAAAAAAATTAACTATGGTATGAAACTCGAGAACCGAATGGCCATAATTAAATTTGAATATGACGGTTTTACGTACTAAATACCCAAAAATTTGGGTTCAAATCAGTTCTCTTTAGAATCGAACCGGACCATATCCAACCCTACACATAATTATCCAGGTAAAGACTAGAAAATATAGTACTCCAGGCTCAGAGCATAAACCTTAGTTTAAAAAGCTTTCAACTGTTATCTGCTTGCATATGCTTTGTTGATGAAATTAATTTCCTTGTTATAAGATGTTTATAATAAATTAATTCAGAATTTTACTCAAGTATTAATGCATTCTGCTTCTGCTTCTGATAGGAAGGTAGGCCTACTTAGATCCAGAGCCAATCATACATGCTCCGACAAAAAATGTTAAGAATTATGAGATTAATAATAACTATACATAGATTTGTTGTGATTTAGTTTCAATTTGAGAGATAAATCCACTTACTACTATACTATAGGTTGAGAATCCTTTATATGTTAGGAATATTAGGTCGATTTGTGGTCGAGAGGACAAGTGTGTAATATGATTACGTTCCACAATCTAATAGAAAATTGGTTCACAAGGTTCTTATTGAAAACAATGTTATGATCATGTATACAGAAATAAAGCACCTGCGTTGAAAATCACCCGTTTACCAACTAATATAGATGCTTACCAGTAGTAATACATACTCATTTCCAAAATTTTGCCAAAGAAACCACATAATTACTGTTAAATTATGATGTTTTAAGAGAGTTCCTTTCAGTCACAAAGGTTAGAAATGCTCACACATGTAGTAGATATTGAACCACCTGGTAAAAAAGATTCAGTTGTTACACAGAAAAAAACTTATTTATTTAAAACCCCTTATGTGCATGCAAGATTAAAACACTGAAGTTTTTAGAGACAGACAAACTTAGTTTATATATTATGTTCTCAATGGTAGAAAGGTAGAAGACGACAAGTGATCGTATTGCTCCCGTAACTTCCTTAGAGAAGTTATGTTCAATCCAAGAATTTTCCAAGATAAATAGCAATTATTCTTCAGTGGGATTGTGACAGGTTCCTTTTGTTTCACTTTCTTTGATTCCTGAAGCCATATTCTTCTCATCCTCTTTTCATACTTTTAGATTAGTAAGATCTTACTCCCAAGCCTCTTATGGGGTCCCTAACAGAATAATAATTGATGAGAGGAAATTTGTTTAGGTTACTTTTGATTCACTGGACCTTCTGCTGCTGACACTAAAATTCCAAGGGGTTGTTTTGCATCATCCTAGAATCTCCTTTACTTGTTTTGGAATATATTAAAGTATAAGAAAAAGAAGCTTCAGGTACAGCAGCTTATTAAAGTAAAAGGTACTTCATTTATTTTTATTTTTTATTTTTAGACATTTGGGACAAAGAATAAGTCTTTCTACCCCCTAGAGCTTCACACATATTATAACACAAGCATCTATTGGAAATTAATTTTTTGACATGGGATTCATTCCCCCAATTTGATATAGTATAATTTTCGTAGTTGCGAAGGCCTTTTTCTCTTTTGTCATCAAGACTATGAAAAAGATACATGTATGGCATCTTGGGTATTACCGTCAGTAATGAGTGATGGAACATTTGGGCCTACACTACACGCTATGTGCCCGAACTCAACATGCAGGGCTAGGAGAGAATCTTGATTTCTCACACTAGACATAGTTTTGGTTGTGGTATAACTAACAAAGTCTTGTTGTCACCCATTTATTAAAGAATTATATCCACGTCACGCCTTCTTAAAAAATGCATACATGAGGATGACGTGGCAAAGACTAACTTCGAATTGATAAATGTATCACATTTTAACTTCTTATGCATTTAGTGGAGTGGTTTAACAATAATTACTTAATGGTAGAGGTTATTTCAAGTTAGCTTTCTTTGATGGTGTGTATCACATTCTATTTTCTTTTGGATCCTTAAAGATTAAGTGAATGTATGGCACTAATATGGAATTGCTTTGTAGATCTATAATTGGATTTTGATTCCAGGGATTAATCTCTTTACGCGAAATCCGAGGAATTGGAAATATTAATCTGATTAAATCATGACTTTTATTATTTGTTGTTTGCCATTGCGAATCTCCTTTTGTTTTCCCTTTCTTCTTTCTTTTCTTCACTATAAACTTATAATCAACTTAATATTAACTTATATTAGACCTTTTTGTCACTTCCTTCTGTTCGTGGATTACTTTCAAGAGAAAAAGAGATTCTATGCCATAATGAATTCCAATGAAACTTCATCGTTTACAGTAATATTTGTGGTCAAATAAAATCAATCCGTGAAAAAGGAATAACTAAAACTGATAATTTTATACCAAGCACAAAACCTGGTCAATGGCTTAAATCTCTTTTGATCAACTTATTTCATAAATTATGAGTATCTACTTTCTTGGACTTCAAGAGAAAATTTAACTTTTTAAAAAAAAAATTCATATCAGTTTGATTATGTAAAAGTAAGTTTTTTACTCATTTGGTTGATAAGGACTAATTTCCTAGTTTCTGGGTACAACAGAGGAACTGATTTACTTTTCATTTGGTTGTGGTTTATGATCTTATTACTTCCAAGATGAAACATAAGAGAATATTTAACAAAATCAACAGTATTAATTGATTGCTTATTTTATCAACACTTATCTTTCTATAAAGTAGTTATTGATAACATAAATTTAACAACCATGTCCTAAAATCTAATGTTAGATTCTTTGATTCCTATGCCCCTACAAGAAAACAAAAGAATAAGCCAAATAAAAAAAAAAAAATTGATAAAGAAATATTCATCTGATTATCCCTTTGTTGAAAAGAAACACCCATTAAAGCATTATAAGCATCATTTTTCCCATCAAAATTTCTCAAGGGTTTTACAAAAGCTGATCCATTATTCATCATGGTGGGGACTGCCTAACTCATATGGGAATCTATAAATATAAATCAGCATGATAAAAACAAACCATACACTTTTTCCTCTTTTATCTCCTTTTGAGACTTCAAATGGAAGTGTGTTGCTTTTCTCTATTTTTGCTGCATTAGAGATTCTCTACACCCTATCAAGTCAAAGAAGAAAGAAAAAACCTTTGAATTAGAAATAAAGAAAGTTTGATGTGAAATGGGAAATGGAAGAAAGGAATGGGCACAGCTCATAGCATATATTNNTTTTTGCTGCATTAGAGATTCTCTACATCCTATCAAGTCAAAGAAGAAAGAAAAAACCTTTGAATTAGAAATAAAGAAAGTTTGATGTGAAATGGGAAATGGAAGAAAGGAATGGGCACAGCTCATAGCATATATTCCACCCCCCACCCCCCCTTCAATCACCACCCTACCCTACCTTCCAGATATGGAGTGAATACATAGGACAGGGTAACCACTCTCAATTATAAAGAGAATCATAGGCTTCCACATATTGAAGACATTGTTGTAAGGATCAAAGAACCTTTCCTATGTTTCAAGCTAAAAGTCATTTCTTCTCATACAAACAGAGATGGCTTTTCAGAATGTTCAAAATAAAGAAATGAACTTAGTTTTATCAAGTGATGCGAAGCCTCGATTGAAATGGACTCAAGAACTGCATCAACGATTCGTTGATGCAGTTGAGCAGCTCGGAGGACCAGATAGTTGAGTACTGATTTCTCGCGTTGCTATTGGGATCGATGAAAATTTCTTCATGTTATATCCATTTTATTGATACTATTGATATTCTTTATAATGCAGAGGCTACACCAAAATCCTTGATGAGGATGATGGGCATTCATGGACTCACTTTGTACCACCTCAAGAGTCATTTACAGGCAATCATTTTTATTATTTTTCTTGTTGATTTTTTATTTATATGTGTTTTTGAATGGATTAATGTACTTTCTGCAGAAATATAGACTGGGAAAAAGTCAACAATCACAAACTTACCACAAAAATAAACAAGAAGGTATGCAGCATTGTATGAATATGATATCATGGAAATCATAAATACTCAGTAAGGTGGACTCGACAGTACTTTATAGGATTAAAAAATATAAAAATAAAAAGGCTAAAATCTGGTCTATTTTACAATACATTACCATCCAGGAATACTAAATGAACATACCCTACGAGTACTAATGTCCATAATCCTAATGCAGACTACAGAGATGATGATCAGAGTGACTTCCCCAATAAGATTTGCAATGGAGTACAAGATCAGATTAATGAGTAAGATTTGTTAGAATAATTAAAAAAAAATTGAATGCAAAGTAAAGAATTATATTTTGTTAATTTAGAGATGCTTTTTCAGAAGTTTGCAGATAGCTCAAGCTCTACAAATGCAAATGGAGGTGCAAAGGAAACTCCACGAACAAATCGAGGTACAACATACAATTCCACACTTCAACGCATCGTCGATTGTGTATAAACGTGGCATATGATGATTAAAAAGAATTTTCCTTCAGGTGCAAAGGCATTTGCAGCTAAGAATTGAAGCTCAAGGAAAGTATTTGCAGTCAGTATTGAAAAGAGCACAAGATACTCTCGCTGGATATAGTTCTTGCTCTATCGAAGTAGAAAATGCACGGGCAGAACTTTCTCAGTTGGTATCAATGGTCGACACGAACTGGTGTCTAAGTTCTTCATTGTCTGTTTTGACAGAGAGTGAAGGCTCATTCTTAAGAGATGCAAAGAACAAACTTTTAGGACACAATGGATGTTCAGTCGAAAGTTCTTTAACGTCATCTGAGAGTTCAGGGAGAAAAGAAGATACTCGACCATTTATGGAATTAAGCGAGCCTCGAGATCTTCAAACACCAGAAAGAAGCAGAGAATATGAAGTTGAAGGCAAGAATAAAAAAGTGAGAAAATTGGAATTATTAGGCGGCCTGGATTTGAACAAAAAATTCATGAATGATTTTGATTCAGGTCCAATAGACTTGAACAGCAAGGCAGTTGATGAAACCAATGGGAATTTTAGTGCCCAGAAACATCATTAACAGGTGTTTTGAGCCAATAATTAGTACTATAACGTTAATGGAAACTAAATATGTATGTGTATAATGATTCTGAAAAATATATATGTATAAAGATGCAGCATATTATGTTCATATTATTCATCTCTTTTGTTGTGAATTAACATCTAATCCCGTATTACAAAGAGCAACAATAACACGAATTAGAAATGTAGCAATGTTCACGAAGACGCACCCTAAATTTGAATCCACGTTCTATTAAATATTTGGAATTCTTGAAGATCTTTAGGCACTTTGTCATTGAAGCTAGAATTTGATTTATCAAAAACTTGTTAGATGAAATAATAAACAAATCAGAACAAATGAAAGTACTTACACTACCATTTAAAAGTGATAAAACAAAAACAGGAAAGAGATAATACATGCTTGGTACACAGCATTGAATAACGTTAAATGGAAAAGACACTAAAATCTTGTTCATCCATGTCTCGTTCAATACTGTTTAGCATGTTTTCTACTCAAAACGAAGGAAACTCAATATTGGAACTACATTTTCCATGAGGGAACACAGGACATTCAATAAGGTTAGACCCCGAAGTGTCCACGCACATGTACACTTGATAAAGTTGGCTGTTCCCCGATTCATCTCTATTGCACTCAATCCATGGAGCATAACCCGTGCCTTGTTTTATTGCATCTTTGATGGAACCCAAGTCATAGACCTCCCCATTTGGGTGAATACCTGTGCAATAGTATTTCATTTAGTATCGATCCTCAAGTGACACCATTGATAAGTTTTTTAAGTTACTTATATTACGAACAAAATTTACTTTCTACAAAAGTAATTTAACCTGATTTTCCTAGGACTTGCAGTAGATCGAGTTGTTCCTTGAGATTTAGGGCTGCAGCAAAGTAATCGTGCTGGTCAAGATTGGATATGGAGCAAGTTCCATGTTTGACCCATTCATGAGACCAGAAATTTAGGTTGTCACTGCTTGGACATGCCAAAGATGGCCATTCTTCTTGGATTTTGCTAGTCAAGTCTGAAATCTAGATGGACAGGACAGGACGGGAGGTCAAAGACAATATTTTCATTATGTTCGAAATTCAAAACTTGGGAAAATCAGCCCGTGTTTGACAACCATTATTTTCAAATTCTTTTTTCGCTCATTTTAAATCACACATTTACACAAAAATATTTTGCATGCAAATCCAAAAACTTTTTTTTACATTTTAACCACGCATGCTCCAAAAAATCACTATTCAAAACTCTTTTTTCCCAAAAAAATGATTGTCAAACAAGGGCTTAACTAAATCTCATTTTTGCGTACATTGGATGGATCAAATTGGCTTTGTGGGTCACAATTTGATGGATAAGAGCCATCATTGTAATTGGGCCAGAGGCCATGGATGCCGAAATCAGATGCAGGCTTGCCTGTGTTTGGATAGCAGCATTGCTTCGAATCACAGTATGATCCTGGCCACTGTATGCATTACAGATTAATTACTCTTCGAGAAAAGCCCAAAAGAAAAGGAAAAATAGAGCATTCGATTTTGCTCGACAATTGGATCTCAACCTTCAATCTTTGAAGTAGTTAAGTAACAATCAGCATAGATATCATCTTCAATAAGCACAATATCAAGAATTGTTTCAAGTAATTTATTCAAAACTGTCGTCGTCAATTGAAGTAACCATTCGATCTAAATTTCGGGCATATACAATTCCAATGGGGTAGAAAAACCCAAAAATAAAGTTGGAGTTGACGGAATTTGCTATAAAAATTAACTACAAATACTATGTGTTACTGACCTGTTGAACAAAGTAGAAGAAATCAAATTGTTGTGAAGCACAAAGAACTGCCAGAACATGAAATGTCAACAACTTTATCAAGATTGAACATTGGAGCTTCATCATTTTTGCCAGTTTTTAGATAGAAAACCTTAAGATTTTGTATATTTATAATGCGCAATTGAAAAAAAAATGGAAATCATATCAATTTAAAATATCTGAACGGCATAGCAATAAAATTTATTTGTTAATTTGGGTAACGGATAGTCAGTGATTTGATTTTATGCAAAAATAGAGCATTGATTAGAAGATTGACAAATTTGAAATTTTAATTACGAACTTTCCCTGTATGTATATTATTGACTCCAACGAACTTTTCAATGAAATTCAGAGCCGGAATAATTTCAAATGGTTTATTTATTTAAAGAGTATTTAACCAAGCGGTCACTCAACATTCACCATAACTACAATCAGGTCACACAAATTAAATTCAGTGAAATTGAGTCACTTAAATTCAATTTAATTGCAATTAAATCACTCAGTTTGTACTCTGTAATTTTATGTAACAGAATTGGCTGAGTTTGCTGTGAAAACTAATAAGCGGCTCATGTGTCCATCTTAGTCTACTAACTAGCCATGTCATCCCAATATTAAGACTTCATTCACATTCCCATCTACTGATGATAGAGAGAAGGAAGAGCATTCTCCAATGGGAATAAGAATGCGTTTTTTAATATGGTGATCACATGACTAGTCAGTCGGTTAAGATGGAAACATATCCGGTCTACTTTACTTGTTAGTGAACAAAAAATTCAGCCAATTCCATTGTATATACAAATGTAGTGATTCAATTCAATTCTAAAGGAATTGGGTAATGTGAGTGTAACGTAGCATAGAAAAGAACAAAATCTCATGTTGAAACTCAAACTTGTTAATTCATTCATGAATGTTAAGATAGAGAGAATATTGAGAGAAACTTTACAAGACTTTTTATTATAATCGAAATCTACTAATTGAATTAGGCTTACAACCCACATTTAAAGCAATAACTAAAATTTAGATAACGACTGAACTTCAAATAATAACTAATTCTAGATAATGACAAAAATTAAAATTCCTAATATTCAGAATTAACCCGCAATAAACGAAATTAAATTTTGAACTTATTAAATAAAATAATTATTCGAAAAACCAAAAAAATACACGTCTTCGGAGCCATCAACAATGGAATTTAGTCGAAATAGGTCGAACATCAAGGTGCATCATTGAGTGTGCAGAGTGGGCCATTTCTACTCAATATAGAACCAAACTTTTTCCGAAAATAGACGCTTCAAAAAGTAAAATCTTCTTCTTCTGTACCGAATCAAATTGCATTTTTTATATAACTATGGTAAATATTAGTGACTGTCAGTTTAATTAAACCTCTATTTAACTCTCCATAGTCCACAATATTAATAAATTAGGTTACAAATTTTCTTGAAACATGACAGAGTTGGACAATTTTTTACGAGTTTATTTGTAAATCCGTTACACATAGTTTATTTGTGTCAAATACTCTATGTATCGCTGTCAAAATTCAAGAATTTATACCATATGTTTCGAAATTTTATAAAAACCGCGGCAAAAAAATTAAAAAAAAAAAAATTCAAATTTTGTTTTGACAATTATGTACCATCATAACTAATTATCTGGAAAATTAGTCTATTATCATGGCAAATCACAGTCATATAATGCATTAATTACCACTATATATGACTTTAAATTTAACACACATTGTGTACATCGGCAATGAGACGTTGGGGAATCGTTTCAAAAATGTTTTTGCTGGCCCCTGCATTTGTGATGGACCATTCGCTGTCACAAAACCGTTACAAAATATTTTTGCTATAGTTTGGGTATCCTAATGTGATGGTCAATGACCGTTGCAAAAACCCAATTTTCTTGGAGTCTCATTCGTTAGACAACCAATTGCACTTCCATACTCTTTTGTGCAATTTCACTTCCATCATTCTTAACTAGTTTGATGCTTGGATCAAATGGGTATTCACTTCTTTAATCTAACGTTTAAACTTATTCACAAAATTTTTAACAAAATGAGAATCAGTTAATGGGTTATCCTCATTGTTCTTCATTACTTTGATACTAAAAGGTTTGAATAAAATTGTCGATTAGTGATACTCACTTACATCCAATAGGTTTCTATCCCTATGGTAAATCAACAATCTCCAAGTATTTTTATACATGATAGAATCCATATCGTCATTCGTTGCATTTTTTCAAAAGATATATCTCTCGGAACCAGTGCTTCAATTCAATGTATAATGCCAGATATCGTGTTTCTGGTTAGTAAGCTTAATAGGTTTACTAGAAACCCTAGTACTGAATATTGGAAGTTAATCGGAAGGGTTATTCGTTATTTAAAGTAGACCAAAAACCTAGGCCTACATTATTTAAAGTTTCCTACTATAATAGAAGGATAGTCCAACACTAGTTAAATATCAATTGCGAGTGAAAATAAGTCCATTTTGGGTTTGGTATATACTTTTCGAGGAGGAGTGGATTCTTAGAGGCTTAAAAAACAAACATACATCACACGCTCAACCATGGAATCCAACTTCATTACACTAGCAAAAACCAGGACAGAAGCTTAGAATGGGTTAGCGATCTTCTTTAAGAAAGCTCTTTGGGTACAAAGACTACAAATTCTATCTCAACAATGCAATAGTCAATCAATATTAGCTCCAGTATATAGTGAGGTGAGGTGTATAATGGAAAGTGTAGACATATTAGTCTAAGACAATCATGTGAGAAAATTAACCAAAAGTGAAATAATTTCCCTTGCATAAGTGAGGTCAAGACATAATCTCGACAATCCTCTCGCTATGCTTTTTACTAGAGAGTTAATAAGATCAACATCGAGTGGGATGTGGTTAAAACTGCTTGATTAAAATCCACCAATGACAACAGCCATACCTAATTTGATTGAGCCCCTGTTTGCCATTTTTGAGATAAAATGTATTATGAAATAGTGATTTTTGGAGAATGCTTAATTAAAAGTAAGGATTTTTTTGAAATACGTGTAATTATTTTAAGGGAAAATGTGTGGTTGAAAATGAGTTTTGAAAAAATGCATTCTTTAAAAAAAAAAATGGAGCTCAAACAAGTGGTGAATAAGTAATTTTAGGTTCACTGGTATAGACAAGTCATTCAATAAGCACATAATTTTCAACACTTCATTTTAAATGCCTTGTCCTAAATCAAAAGTGCTTGTTGTCACAATTGGTGGGTTGGGTTTTTATAAACTCTTAATGAGTCTGAATGAATATGTAGTACAAATAAATGTCAAGGAAAGTAATGATTCGTTCTAATGCCTTGTTCAGTTTCAGTTTTTTTTGACTGAAGTGTTTTTTCACATTGGAACATGTCGGTTTGTGCATGGGGAGTGTTCTAATACCTATATGAAGATGTTTTTTTTGATAGGATTTAAAGAGATATAACATACAACGATTGTGCTACATATAAATAATAGTTTACATAATGATTCACATACACATGGTAAAATATGATTTGGTCAGAATTTCTTCAACCAAATAAAAAACCATAAAATATTCTCATTCTTTTTTTGATACCTCATCTGTATATAATTCATTATTCATTATGTAACTCCTTGTGTACAAGTAACATTATTCTAAATCTAATATATGAAATTCAATCTTTCGATATCAACAAAAAAAAAAAAAATTGAATTCTAAAGTGTTTTTTGTTCGTATTAGGATTTTTCATGTTTTTCTTATGAAGCAATCATCCAATGCTTATTTAATCCTCTAACTATTTGGTGGTGTTTCCCACAAGCAATATCAAAATTCAAGAGGTGGAAAAAATCGATTTAGGATAGCATTTAATCTCGTGTTTAAACCATTCTTTGTTCTTGGGTTTTCTTAACCTTTTGGTATTTCATTCTTCATCTCCTACTCTCATAAATTCTTATCCAGTGTCTCATAGTAATTATTCTCTGATCTCTAGGCTAAACCACAAAACTTGATCTACACAATATATGCAATTAACTGGTCATTTAGTTTCAAAACTTATACTCAGAAATCAACGTATATAATGAAAAAAAATATAATTTCGAATTTGTCTTCATCCTTGACAAAACACACAGAAAATTGGAGATGAAATCTGAATATTGGATAGTGACCTGCATACTACCAAAGGACCGCCTAGAAGGAGATCATGTTAAGACTTAAGGGGCATAGATTACTTAGGTAGTTATGGCACACATTACAAGAAAGGTTAGGGTTTGCTTACTAATGTGTGAGTACTCTACGGTCCGCTTTTGATTGACATGTCGAATTGACTTGGGTCCTTGGACCAATTTATGATGTCAAGAGCCCTTTGCCTCCCTTTTCTATTAATCACTAGTAAGATGCACGTTCAAGGCATGTGACACGGTTTAGTTGAGTATATAATAATGTAGACAAATAGAAAATATTATTTGTATTGGCATTCAAAACATTGGATAAAATAAAATAAATTTTAATATAATTTCGTAATGTGTAAACAAATGTGATTTGTACATTTCGAAAGCTGGATTTCATACACTATCACAGTTAAGTTACAAGCTACAAAAGTATGATGAAGGTGGGTATATGTTCCTGCTAACTCATCCTGTAGGTGGATAAAGGATATAAAATATGGTTAACCCTTGAAAACCATAAATTTGCCAAACTGAAAGGAATGCAATGAAATTGTAGATAACATGTAGCTTTGCTTCCTTGTCTGAGCATGAGCATTAAAAAACGAACAAAATTCACAAACCTTTCCCAGCTCTTGACAGCCCCTTCACTCTTCAGAGGGTTTCAAGATGATTTGTGTTTCAATAGTAGCAGAATTTACACACAACATATTATTGTAGTCCTCATCGCCTAAATTTGGAAGAGCCTTTGCTTTTTTGTCTCAAGGGTTCCATACCACTGCACATCATGGTTAAACACATAACAGTAATAGTACACTCATACAAGCAACTAACTAAAACTTTAAACCTGAACAATAATATTAAAATTAGATATAAACTTGCATCTAGCATTCCTTCTTTACGTAGTATAGAGGTTCTCTTCTTCTCCTGGTCCATTTTGATCATCTTTGTCTGTGTGCTGAAATACACCCTATCAACCTATAAAGAAACAGAAAACAAGCTCAAAAATGTTTGGAATAGTCTAATTTCCAAAAGACGTAAATATGCAGAACCATCTTAAGTCAAAGTCAAAGTCAAAGTCAAAGTCAAACAATAAATATTAACCACATTTTTCAAGGGTCCACATCTTTTCAAATACACATTTTAAAAGCTTTTATCACAATCCACTAAAAATTTAATTTTAATTCTCACTAAACACCCTCATAGATATGAAAAGATACAGACGGCGCGGACAGAAAGGGAGAAGAAAAACAGAATTGAGTTGCTGAAGAAGAAAAGAAAGAAATGGAGAAAAAGAAAAGAAGAAAGAGAAGAGGTGAGAGAAGAAAGAAAGAAAAGAAAAAAAAAGTCAAAAGGAGGAGAAGGAAAAACAGTAGAGAGAAGAAAGGAAAGAGAAAAAGAAAAAGAAAAGAAAAGAAAAGAAATGAATTGCAAACACCGAAAATTTTCACGTTTCGTCAATTTTAGATGATATCTTTCCACTTTTACGTATTTTTATTTTTACAGTATGAATAACTAATTTTTATATTAGTGAAAACAATTTAATCTATTTGTGATCCTTTATTTTTTTAATTCAAGATTTATGTGATTTATTTATTTATGTGTTGATTTTTATTATGAGTTTAATGTATTAAATTATCTATCAATAATTTGATAATTATGCCCCTATTTGGTACGCATTATTTTTTTCATTTTTATTTTTCTACTCATTTTTAACCACACATTATTCAATAAAATAATATTTTTCATCACATCAATAACTTTTCTTTTTTTTTCAACCACACATTCTCCATCAATCTACTATTTCAGAATACATTCTTCCAAAATAATGTGGCTCAAAAACACCCTGAGTTTCCATATTGTACTGAGTTTCCATAAATTGTAATCTTAACTTT
>CAIGRP010077642.1:0-11477 GCA_903798385.1 Fraxinus cuspidata
TGTGTAAAAACTCCGGGCACTTTGTCGCTAATCCATTATAAATCAAAGCAAACTTACAGTACGGTCCAAACACATCTATCTCGTAGAACTTCTGATCTCAATTCCTGCATTCTCCCTTGATCCTACAAGAGGTGCGCTCCTTCAAAATAAATCTCGACTCCTGGTTTATACCTTAGCCATCTTGGACTGTGTGCTCTGACTCCAAATCCCAACTCCAATTTTCTCACCTTAATCCTCCAGAATTTGTGCTTCTACAATAGCACCCAATCCGTGGTATCGATCTATCTCCGATGTATTAAGTGGTTTGGTTCCTGATAAAAAGATCTTGTATATGTGGTTTAATATAAAACAATATGACTTGATCAACAAAATATATTTTTAGATAATTTATGGATCAAGTAATATATAGTGGCTGAATTTTGGAATCAATGAATGTTTTGAATTTTCAAAGAATTGATTTGTATGAAATAAATCTGATTTAATACACTTTTGGACGTCCCATAAGGTCTATATGAAAAAATGAACTCGAATAACCACATCGCTTGAGTGCTACAAGTCAGCAGCCATCAGTGTAATGCCTCGAAAATTTTATAGAGTAATATTTGTTCTATGCTATATATTAATATATTGAAAAGTTGAAGGATTAAAGTAAAGTATGTTTTAAATTCTTTTATTATGACCAAATAATTAGATATTGATACATAAAAAATTAGTTTATCAATATTGTACTCTTTTCGTAGCTCTTAATTAATTAGAAGTCTTCAATACGAAAAAAAAAAGTTATTTTGGATTAGACGACGTCAAGTTAAGTCGTATTAAAAGAATAAAAGGCTAATACAGTTGGTAGGGGCTTGCAATGTTTAATGAGTACAATTATTTTCCTCTTTTAATTCCTACCACACGTGATTTTTATTTGATATGAAAACAATAGTGTAGTACAATTCAAATGTCATTTTTTGAAACCAAGTCCATGTTGGCCACTTGTCCTATTTTAAAATAAAATAAAAATTAATTATATGATTGGTAATTAATTAAACTTGGTTTATGATTTAAGTTTTCATGGTAGTCACACATGTGAGATGATAAATGTTGATTTTGATAATGATAATCCTTTTGTGATTTGGATAGAGTTTAATTGTAATCTTAATTTGGTAAAGTTTAATAGTAATCATAATTCTATTGTTTGAACCCAATTCTTATCCTAATTCCTCATATTACACCATTTTTCAATTCTAGTTATATAGAAACTCAATTGAGAATTTCAACTATAAATAATGTAGGAATTCCCATTATTTTATTACAGAAAATAAAGAGGGCCATGGGAGGGAGGGAGGGAGGGAGGGGGAGGAGGGAGGGAGGGGGAGGAAAAAGTACAGAAAAATATTAGGAGAACATTTACATGCAAAATTTTATTTTTTTCAACATTTCAAAATCAATATAAGATACTTTTGTGCAAGTCGTTCATTTTCTTGTATTTTATGTTCAATAATCTATACATGAATTGTCAGTTGACCTTCAGGTTCTTTATTAAAAGATAAGAGATTCTACGGGAATTTTAATATGACCTAAGATATGTGTGTCATTTGGTCACCGATATACTACATAAGAAAACAGTGGTATGAAGTGTTTATTTTATTGTTATATAATTGTGTATGGAAATTGCATGTATCTTACTCGTATTTTTAAATACTCACTGTTACAAAATTTTATAGATTAATTCGGGTCAATGGGAACAGTGGCGCATGATGATGCGGACTACCAGAGGAATTGAAGAATAAAAACATTAAGTTTTTTTCTTTAATTTATTAATTAGTTTTATTTGTTCAAAGACACGTTATTTAATTAGTGATTATGTTATTTTCTTAACGATTCAATTTTCATATTTAGTTTAAATTTATGGATATTCGAGTTATTTTTTATTAATGATTATTATTTTATTGTTTCGTCTTTGATACAAAGAAAATTGAATTTTTTGTAACACTCTAATGTTTATGAAATTTCGGGGTGTTACAAAGCAAAAGTCTACTTTCCGGTAGATTCCCAAAAAAAAAAAAAAAGACTAACCAAGTGAACAGTCGCACTATTAACGTGAACAATGCATTTTAAGTTTAAATTGTTATTATATTCTTGTCCATGTTTTAGACATACATATTTACATGTGTAGCTCTAATTTTCGAGTGATATATAAGAAGAAGAAGAAGAAGAAGAATATATGTATAATAAATATAATATTTTTACGAGATTTATGAATTAAATGACAATTTTGCAAAGTTTTAAAACATGAATGGTATGAAAAATTCTTGGCATGCGACGGTCACTATTCGATCACTCTTCAATGTATCCAAGTATGAAATGAATGTCATTCTTTTAGCATGATTATGAATTTCTCGCTTCATATTATGTACTATTATAAATATGTCAAAGTCAAGTATCGAAAACTTTTCAACTAATAAAGTAATTTCGAGGACGGAATTTTTTTAAGGATGGGAGATTGCAACACCCAAAAAATTTTATAAGATAAAATTAATTTGTTCTATATGCTACATATTAATATATTGAAAAGTAGAAGGATTAAAGTAAAGTATGTTTTTAATTCTTTTTATTTTGACAAATAATTAGATTTTGATATAGAAAAAATAAGTGTATCGGTATTGGACTCTTTTTATAGCTCGTAATTGATTAGAAGTTTTCAAAACGAGAAAAAGTTATTTTGAATTAGACTACATCAAATTAAGTCCGATTAAAAGAATAATATGTTAATAGAGTTGGTGGGAGCTTGCAATATTAAACGAGTAAAATTCTTTTCCTCTTTTAATTCCTACCACACTTAATTTTATTTGATATGAAAACTATAGCGTAGTACAATTCAAAATGTCATTTTTTGAAAGCAAGTCCATGTTGGCCACGTATTATATTTTAAAATGAAAAATTTAACTATTTGATTGGTAATTAATTAAACTTGGTTTATGATTTGAGTTTATATGGTAGCCACACGTGTGAAATGATAAATGTTGATTTTGATAATGATAATATTTTTGTGATTTGGATAGAGTCTAATTGTAATCTTAATTTGATAAAGTTTAATAGTAATCATAATTCTATCATTTGAAACCAATTCTTATCCAAATTCCTTATATTACACCATTTTTCAATTCTACTTGCATACAAACTTAATTGAAAATTTCAACTATAAGTACTGTATGAATTCCCATTATTTTATCACATAAAATAAAGAGAGCCACGATAGAGAAACAATGAGAGGAAAAATTATAGAAAACTAATATGAGAACTTTTACGTGCAATTTTGTTCTTTTCAACCTTTTGTGCAAGTGGTTCGTTTTCTTATGTTTTTATATTCAGTAATTTATGCATGAATTGCCACTTAACCTTCAAGTTCTTTATTAAGAGATATGAGATCTTACAGGGAATTTAAGATGACTTAAAATGAGTGTGTCGATTGGTCATCGATGCACTCCATAAGAGAAGAGTGGTACGAAGTGTTTATTTTATTGTTATATAATTGTGTTTGGAAACTGCACATATCTTATTAGGTATTTTTTAATACTCATTCTTACAAAATTTTACAGGTTAATTCCAGTCAATTGGAACAGTGGCAGGCTGGTGATGCTGACTACCGGAGGAATTGATGAAAATCAATTGCAAATACTTATGAATATATTCAAGCCTTCTTGATACTTCATGAGGTGATCAATCACGAAGGCATGGTAGCTGATGCTTTTCGACAGCGTCTATTCTCTCATACTTTAAAGGAAGGTGCACGAGAATTGTCACACTCAATATTTTTTGGGAGCATCGTTTCGTGTAATGACATAATACAAAAATTCACCTTGAAATTCTTTCCATCTTCTCATTTCCATAATATCAGAAATAAATTCAATACATTCAAGCAAAAAGACATCGAGAGCTATCTAGAAGCATAGGAAAGAATCAAGGATTGCTTCAAAAAGTGCCACAATTTGGACATTCCTAAAAGAGCTAAGGTCTACATCTTCTTTGCCACCCTGCATCCTGAATTTCGTAACATAGTCGACGCTTCACCAGGAAGATCAATCTTGGATATACCCTTCGACAATGCCTTAGATATTTTTGAAATAATTGTAGAAAATCAATCAATGTGGCCTACTGAAAGGGAAATTTCAAGAAAAATAGCAAGTATTCATAACATTGATGTAGTTACATCATTGACTGCTCTGTTAGAAGTATTAAAAAGGAAATTGTACAAATTAACTCAGAATGTGAGGATGGTGCACCAACCAGCACTTGTCTACGAGGACTGTAGGGCAGATCATATACCTGAAAGCTATCATTTAGCCTCAACCCATGTTTATCAGTCTGAGGAGGTCAACTATGCATGGAATTTTCAGAGGTAGCAGAATAATCCTTACTTCAAAATCTATAATTCAAGCTGGAGCAGGCATCCTAACTTGTCATGGGCTAATAACCATGGACAAGAATATCAAATTCAGAGCAACCTGGAAGAATTATGCAATTAACAGCTCAATTGGCCAATAAAGATATCAGGTGGGGCAGTTAGTAACTAAATTGGCCAACAGAACACACGGTACCCTGGCAAGCTATAGATAAAAGAACCCAGGAGAACTTGTATTAGTAGTTGAAGCATTAAATTGTGCAATTGGTGAAGCACCATCAATCAAGCCGGTTACCCCTATTTGAGCTTATGTTCCACCTTTCCCATTCCCTCAAAGGCTTAAAAGATGGTCTTAAGATGAGCAAGTTCAGGTCATTACAACTAGAAGTAAAGTTCAGTTGCCAGAAATTACGGTGAAAAGGAAAAGGATAGAAGAGAATAAAGTATTTACCACAGGCGAGGATCAAGTAGGTCAGTCTTAAGAATTAGCAAATGTTAATAAAAAACATACATCCAGTCTCATTTCCTCAAAGGCTGTAGATTAATAAGGTAGAGAAACAATTTAAGAACTTCACATCAACATTCTTTTCATTGATGCCATTGAACAAATTTCAAATTACATAGAGTTTCTAAAAGAAATGTTGACTAAGAAGATGAAGTTGCCAGTAGATGACTCTGAAGAAGAGTGCAGCACAATCATAAAACAGATGCTCCCTCCCAAATTAAAAGATCCAAGGAGTTTCATTGTATTTTGCTCTATAGGAAATTCACATAATTTAAATGTTTTAGTTGATTTTGTAGCAAGTATTAATTTGATGCCACTATTTATCTATAAGAAATTAGGATTGGATCATTCAAAAGTAACATCAATAATCCTACACCTGTCGGATATGATGCTCAATTAGACTTCTTTTGATAAAAACTCTATAAAATTTGGTAATCGATGAATATCCTAGAAATATTTCAATATCGAATTTTGAATCAAAATTCGACAAATTTTCTTTTGTATTCAAAATGAAATATTTGCAACCAAATACTTTGAAATAACCAATATTTGGAACTCTATTTTTCCAATGCTCATAGGGATTTTTTTTTCTTTTGAATAAAAAGAACGCTATTTACAATATCGCATGCGGTGTTAACGACTTCGGCCCAGAAATATTTTGGTAGGCTATTTTCATTAAATATATATCTAGTCATTTCTTGAAATACATTATTCTTCTTTCTTGCAATGTACCATTTTGTTAAGGAGTTTAGGAGCCAATGAATTATGTTCATATCCATTTTCATTACAAAATTATTAAATGCGATATTGTCAAATTTCCCACCGTAATCACTTCTAATAGTTGTAATAGTGTTTTCTTTTTTTCCTTTAGAAACTTTTTACAAACGTATTTAAGAGAATTCAAGGCTCCATCCTTTAGGTTCAAAAATTGGACCCAAGTATAGCTAGAAGAGATCAACAATAACGAAGGCATAATGTTTATAGCCTAAGCTAGAAGTTTTAGATGGTTCAAAAACATTCATGTGAAGAAATTGTAGAGGTTTGTAGTTGAAGAGTATAACTTAGGTTCAAAAGAACTTTTCACTTGTTTCCCAAATTGACAAGCATCACAAATTTATATTTCTTAAATTTTAAATTTGGCAATCATTTGACAACAATTTTTGGAAATGTTTGAGAGAAGATCCATGCTAACATAACATAATCTACTATGCGACAACTAAGTGTCCTCTTTCATTCTCGATAAGCATTTCTCATTATTTTTTAATTCAATATTTTTTATATAAACATCTTTACTTCAAATTCCTATAAATATCACATCTTTGATGTAGCATTTCACATAATTGACTAATACTAAGCAAATTATGTTTGGGGTTATCCACTAATAAAACATTTTCAATTGAAGGAGATGAATGATTACCAATGTTTCCAACTCCAATGATTTTTTGTTTTGCATTATCTCCAAATATGACATGACTTTTATCCTTCTTTTTTAAATTTGATAGTAACATCCTATCTCCATTCATGGGCTTTGAGCATCCATTATCCAAGAACTATTTGTACTTCATCTTCTTTGATACCTGCAAAAAATAATTTCAAATTTAATCTTTGGTGCCCATAAAAGTTTGGGTCCTTAGTAGTTAATTTTAATGGACTTTCAAATATACTTGTTTTTGCTTTCAAAGTGTAACCTCTTATTGGTTAGACATTTAAAAGCAATATGTCCATTTTTATTGCAAAAACTACAAGTAAAGTTTGGAAGAGAAGAGTTTGATGCTTTGATAAATAAATTTTTGAAAGATTTTTGTTTCAAGAATAGTCATTTGTCGAAAACACGTTTTTGAACACAAAGTATTAGATCAACATTCTTCTTACCTTGAGTGAATTTGTGAACAATCTTAGTTAAATCTTCAACCTTTTCTTTTAATAAAGAATTTTCTTTAGTCAATAAATCATAATTAACATTTTCCTTTTTAGAATTTCTTTGAGTTTCTAAAATGTTTTACTTCATTTTTCAACAAGGAGTGCTTCTTTTTTAGAATAGAATGATTGAAGGCAAGTTTTTAAATTCCTCAAGAATTTCATCGAAGGAATTAGATAGATTATCGTATGAACATTTTTCAATAGAATTTATCTCATCTTCGATTGCCCTGGAACACATGTTGACGACATCTTTTAACTATCATTTTCATCACGATCATTGTTGTCGCCTCATTCCATGTCGCTTTGAGTGTCTTTTTCTTGGTACCTCTTTTCTTATTTGGATACTCGGTTCTTTTATGATCAGGTTTGCCACAATCATAGCAAATGATTTCTTGCTTCTTTCTTAAACCTTTTCCTCTTTCTTTTGAAATCTTTGATTATTGCAAAAGACTCTCCATTTCTTGATAAGAAGAACCATATCATCGAGCTCTTCATAGCTCATATTTTCACTTGTAGTTTCTTCATTAATTATTGATTTTAAAGCAATTTAGTGCTTAGGAGGCTCCTTTGTTTCTTTTTTACTTTTCATCGTTTCCTCCTTAGTTTCAGTATTGTTGAACTCATAAGTCATCAAGGCTTCTTAAAATTCTTCCAACGGATATGAGTTGACATCTTTGGTATTCTCTATCAACATCTTCAGTGAACTCCAATCTTCCTATACTGACCTAAGCATTTTACTTACAAGTTAACCACTAGTAAATTTATGATCAAAGCCTTTAAGGCCATTGATAATATCCGTGAAGAGAGTAATCATATCAACAATAGGTTCATCTTATTTTATAAAAAAGTTTTCAAATTTTTTAACCAAAAGATTGATCTTAGTTTCCTTCATTTTGCTAATGCCAATATGAATGACTTCTAATACATGCCAAATATCATAAGCGGAGTCACATGTGCTAAAACGATTAAATTCATTTATATCTAAAGTACAATAAAGTAGATTTTTGACTTTAGCATCTAAAAATAATTTTCTTTTATCCTCTTCATCATACTGATCTTTAGGATTTGGAATGGTTCGATCGGATTTGCCATCAACATTAATACTCATTGTAGGCACATAAGGATCATATTCAATAACTTCTCAAAAATTATAATCTTAATTTTATAATTATAATGTGTGCCATAAAAAAAAGGAAGGCGAATTGTAAAATGCCCCTCAATATTTTGAAAATTGTGGTTAGCCATTACTCAAAATTGTGAAATCTTTAAATTATGATCACCTTACTTTGATACCAATTGATGTCCCAAGAATAATTAATCAAGAGGGGATGAATTGGTTTTCGAATGAGCAAATCAATCAAGTAATTATGTACAAATACAAAAGCAATAAATAAAAGGGAAGAGATTGTGCAAATGATAGAATTGTGAAGATTTGATCCAAACCAATAATCTACGTCATCCATTACCGAGCTATCCGTCACATGTGGTTTTAATTAAAAAAATAAAAATAATAGGCAGTGAATTATAGATATAGATATTTGATAGACCCGTGAAGGAATTTCGTTGGAATATAGCTATCATATGTCAATTATTTTCAAAACAATTGTGAATAGTTCGTTATGTTAGATGGACACATTGATGTGCATAAGCGTTGTCGCTAGTATCATATCCTGTTCTACTTTTACAATTAGAATTAAAAAACAAATCAAATATGATAGATTTATCATGGCAAACTGAAAATTAACTATATGATGAAAATTTTAAGATTTTAGAACACAAAAGGGGGAAGTTTTCACTATAATAATAATAATAATAATAATAATAATAATAATAATAATAATAATAATAAAATTGCAAAGGTTAGAACAATTCTTGTATTTTCCTTGTTGAGTTGAATAAGGCTAAATGGTAAATTTAGTATCTTTATATGTTCGACAAAAACTATACGACTTGAATTGATCTTGTTTGTCCTTGCTAGATCTTAAGATATTTCATCACCATTACGGGCAATAAAGAATGCGGTAGTAACCATTTAAAATAAAAAAGAAACAAACTTTATAGTGTGTATGAGCCTTTTGACCCAATCAATTTGCCCAGCATGAATGGTGCCCTAAATTAAGTATCTTCAATGACCTAGTGTGTCTATATATTTAAAATAATATTGTGAGATAACTTCTTAACTAAATGAAAAAAATTAAATACGAAAACATTACATTGTCTATGCCAGCCATCGAGTCATCTTATTGTGCATGTACTTCTGCTATGCATAGTAAAGTGCATCTGGTAATACAATTTCCATCAAGTAATAGTAATATTTCATGTTTAAATATCAATGAAATCTAAGAAAAAAATTGAAATGTTAAAGAAGAGCAACCAGTATCTTTTCTGAACCATATCTTGAACCTTATCATCAACATAGCATCTTTGATATCTTGATTGGTGACAAAATCCCATTTTCAATGTGCTAAAATTACATCAAGATTTGGACCACTTGTTAATAGGTGTCTTATCTTCAATTTTACTGTCATAAGCATTAATGAGCCAAATGGTCCACCCCAAAAATGTAATAATCAAACATAACAAAACTAAATGTATTTCTATCAATAATGATTTTGACAATTTAAAAATATAGTAATTCCTTTTCGACTCACATGAAAACGTATATGTCACAAATTATTTGGTTGGGCGTTCCCTTGGGAAAACGTCCCGAAAATGAAGTCATTGATTTGCCATAGTTGAATTCATGCATCCATCTTCCAGGTATAGGTTAGATGGTTTTCTTTTAATAATTTCACGCTCTCTTGAAAGATTTAAATAATATATGTATGACAGTTGTGCCTTATTATTTCATATCAACGGGGGAAGCTATACCAACATGGGGCCTTTGTCACTATGCTTAACTGCAAGCACAAAAGGGAGGGTGATAAGTCAAGAACTACATAGAAAAAGTTTTCTCTTGGTGATGCATAAAAGAGCTTCAAATGAAAGCATATGAACAAGATTACCCTCAAGTTTGGGCTGGTAGTTTTTGTGACGAGAAAAAATTGCACAAATACTGACACCAAGTTGTTTATTGTTTCTTTCCTTCCCATTCGTTCACGTTAATCAAGTGACATAAAAAAATGCTACATAATTTTGTATATTATACCTATATACAAAGTACGTATGCGTACGTACGAGATATAAATATGTTACGTTTCACAATGCATAAAAATGATTGACATAAATTGTATACAAAAATTTAAGCATAAATTGTATATTGGACATGCGTTGTTACCAGTCTGCTAGTGCAAGAAATTTTATGGTCGAGGATTAAAATTTCCACAAAGATCAATAATTAAATTCTCACACGTGCTATATGTTACATACTCACACTTCAATTTTCCCTAGAATACAAACATAGAGAACGGAGACAATTCATAAGAAATGGTAAGATATGAGTAACAGTAACTTGGAAAGCTCAATTCTATTTCCGTGCAAATAAATAATTTCATTCATTTAATACCGGGTTGTTTCCTTCTCACATGTTTTGGAGTTTAGAAAACTTTTAATTATTTATAAAATCAATAACACGTGTGTTTTTAGGTCTAAATAAACAGTGGTAGTTTACAATGGCACTGAAAATTGAATAATTGATGAAATTTTTCAAATTTTGGAACACAAATGAGGGGAAGTTTTCAATAGAATCAAAGACCAAAAAAATATATAATATGTTAGACAAAATAATTTTATATCCTACATATGAAACAATAGCAAATGTTGGAACATTTCTTGCATTTTCCCTTTTGAGTTGAATAAGGATAAATAGCAAATTTAGAATCTATATTTATTCAAGTTGAGTTGAGCTCGTTTGTCCTTGCTAGATCTTAAGATATTTCATCAATATTTGGTAATAAAGAATGGAGTAACCATTTAAAATAAAAATGAAACAAACTCTTGCCATGTATTAGCCGTTTAACCCAATTAATTTGCCCACCTTTAGTGGTGCCCTAAATTATGAATCTGTATATTTAGAAGAATACTGTGTGATAACTTCTTTAAAAAATGAAAAATTAAATCCGAAAAAGATTACCGTACGACGGATTTCGCGTATTAAAAATACAGAAATCGTTATATATTGTATTTTTGAAAAAAATACAAATAAATAGGAATCTTCTTGTAATTGCAAAATTGCAAAAATTCTCTGATTAATGATGTGAATGTTTGAAGATGAGGAACCACGTGGCTTGAATCCTAGGCTTCGAGACTTGTTGGTAATTTGATTTGTTGAGAAACTTGACTTGTTTGATGCTTGGATTTCGGAGCTTAGATTTGTACTTCGAAACTTGGACTTAATTTTGATTTAATTCGAATAAGATTTTGATCATCTTGGGTTTGCTTGATTTGAATAAGATTTTGACATTTTTCGTGTTCGCGGGATTTGAAGTTGAGAAGATTTCTTCTCTTCCTCCGACTTTGNATTTTGATTTAATTCGAATAAGATTTTGATCATCTTGGGTTTGCTTGATTTGAATAAGATTTTGACATTTTTCGTGTTCGCGGGATTTGAAGTTGAGAAGATTTCTTCTCTTCCTCCGACTTTGAAATTTCTTCAGCACTTCGGGATTTTCCTTTACACTTTTCACTTCCTTTCTCCCCTTTCTTTTGAACATTTGGTCCTAT
>CAIGRP010077646.1:0-14251 GCA_903798385.1 Fraxinus cuspidata
CTACTGCAATAAGTGACTTTTTTTTAACAATTGTTTACAATGAAATTGAGAGCGGAGATGGAAGCATCCAAAATATTGAAGGTTGTTAGGTTTTTTGTGTTCACAACTCTGTGGATAAAAGAACTAATTTGCAATGTATTGTAAAAGTCAATGATCTAAGGCTCAATTTGTATAAATTAGATTATAAGGTCTAGAGTTCGAGCATGAAAATAGTAGAATCATAGTGCTGTATTTTTGTTAACATATCGTCTGAACACTGCTCGAGCGACAAAAACAGAATTCTCGTCGCTCACCTACCGCCCGGCTCTTGCTCGAGCGAGAGGCCGTTGCTCCCGCTGTCGTCGAGGTTTAGCTCGAGCGATAAATTTATACGGAAAACTCTAATTTGTGTTTTTAAACAGATTTTTCCAACACATTCAACTCAATTACCCTGTCCTATAAATATTCGAGCCATTGGGCAAAATTCTAAGGTGAATTTCATTATTTTCATTGTCTCATCTTATTCTCTAAAGATCCAAGAATATATTATTTCATTGTGAATCATCATTTCTTCTTGAGATCATATAACTACCTGTTTGGGAAAAACATCAACCCCATTGATTCTGAAACACCACATACTTCATATTGGTCATAAAAATGTACTTTTTCGGTTGGACTTCAGAAGTTTCCAGAGATTGAGAGAGGTTGGACTACAAGCGCAGGAAGAGTACAAGACCATGAGCAAATTCTTATTATTCCACTAGGAAGAGACAATTGCACAAGGTCTTTGAGCAGACCTTAGAGTTAGCAGGAAAAATATCGAGAAATCTAGTGGAGTTGGTTAGATAGAATCTGACTGCAACTCACTCCGTATTGTCTATGACGGAGGTAATTAGCTTGGTCCCAGAGTTTTTATGCAGTCGGGGTGTCTTCGTCATCATTTCGGTGTTCGTTATTTATTACTGTGGTATTCAAATTTAGGGAAATTGACTTGTTTGATTCATCATTTAGAAACAATTAAAAGTGACTTATTGCTTTTGATTGATTAATTCTGCACGTATGGTCAAAACTAAAAATGGATAATTAATAACCATTATGTAACTTAGTAGCCGTTAATTTGGTAATTCGTAACTTTCAAATGGTTTCCAGATCGACACACGATTTTTCGAAGGTGACCAAATGTGATTTATGTAACATTTAAACACCATTATTTCTTTTATTTTTCATTTATTTTTCTCAATTTTTTAATAATAGTGATTTGGGACATCTGTATTTTTCTTTTGGCTGAAACTGAACCACGCTTTAGAAAAAGCCGCACAATTCTTTGACGATTCCGTCAAAAGTAAAAATAAAAAAAATGGCAGATTAATGTTCTGCCAAAAACGACTTCGAAATTCGTGATAGCATTTGTTGTCATTTGAGAGAGTGGTCGGCTGGTTTTGTAGCTTGTCTCTAAACTTTTGGTAATTTACTCGAATTTTCTATTCCCTAATTTAAGGACATCATTACAATTGTCTTTAAATTTTCCCTTTTCTTGTAAACGTTGCAATCCATGAAAAAAAAAAAAGCTTTATACCTACTAATAAAAATATATTTTATAGAAACATTTTGTTTGTAATGAGTCGAACCGGCAGCCTTTATGCACACGAGCTCAGCTCGTACACACAAGCTCGGCCCGTAACAAGCACGAGCCGAGCTCGTGGCTCGTTTATTCTACTCGACTCGTTAGTAACATTTTATTTGTAACACATAGAGGTGGCTATGGGTCGAACCGGCAGCCCGTATGCACACGAGCTCGGCCCGTGACATTTATTCTACTCTACTCGTAATTCATGGGTCTAGCTCGGCTCGGCCCGTGAGCTCGTGGGCCAAATCGAGTTTCGGCTCGTGAACTCGTCAATTTTTTAAATTTTTTAAAAGATAAATCTTTAAAAAAAATAGTATATACCCTTCGCCTTGGACGAGCTGCTCGCCTAGCGAGCCAACCTGCTGGGCTCGTCATTTGATGAGCCCTAGCCTATTGTTGCTCGGCTCATTTGCCACCACTAGTAACACACATATCATGTCTAATTGTTTACATATTTGAAAAGTAAGTACAAATTTACCTTTCTTAAAAGTAAGTTCAAATTAATGAATTCATATTGTCCCAATTGACTAAAAATTGTTGCTTTGAGGTCAAATGTTTGATTATTGATATCTCCATCCCCTCCCCTCCCCGTAAAAAAAAAGAAAAAGAAAAAAAAAGAAAAAAAAAAGGAGTAAGTTCAATGATAAAAAATCTCACTTTTGTTTAGACTTTCGTCCTGCCTCATATGGCACGAGGATTCCCTCTAAGAGAGCAAATTCAAATTAAGAATTATAAGATGGTGTCTTGCTCTCGTTCAATCTATCTGCCCCTACCTCATGGTATGAGAATTGCCAAGTTAGTCAAAAATTATGTTGGGGATGGAGAACATGGTCTCCACCCTGCCTCGCTAGACTCTTGTATTTTTTTATGTTTTTTTTTAAATTTAAATTATTTTAAAAAATACCAAAAATAGATATATAAGTAAATAGGAAACATACGGGGAAATGAAAATATTTTAATATCACCTAGTGGTGGCAAACGGACCGAGTGTTGACGAGCCCGACCCGAGCAGGCGGCTCGTGGGCTCGTCCAAGGCGAATAGTATATCCTATTTTTTATTTTTTTAAAAGGTTTATCTTAAAAAAAATTGATGAGCTCGCGAAACGAAGTTCGGCTCGGCCCACGAGTAATGAGCCGAGCGGAAGGCCGAGCTGAGCTCGTGTGCATAAGCCGGCTCGGTCCATTGACACCCCTAATATCACCCTTCAACCTCTTGAGAATCTTATGGAGAGCGAAGAAAGTTGTCTTTTTGACATCCCTAGTTCAGACTTAGTTACTAAATAAAATAATTTTTATAAAAAAATAATTTTAAAAATCATAAATATTTTGATTACTTTAAGTACTGTCAAATATTCTCTTGATTGACGACAAATTAAAATATAAAAATTATAGTCGCAATTACCAAAAGTTACCATTTGGAGCACTTAAATCTCAAATCAATATCTCTTGATTTTGAGAACCTCAAAACATTTTAATTTTAATGCGCACACATGTATTTCAATGCAAATAATCAAAAAAATTGTTACAAAATCATGTGCCCTACACTTACATACGATATATTAGTTCAAGGGTATTTTAGCTAATGACTTCTATTTCTTCAAACCAATTAAAAAGGGGAAGAAGAAGAAGAAGAAGAAGAAGAAGTTAACTCAATGTTATTGATGAAGTGATGACAATTGAAATTAAAAATTGAGTAACTCATCAAAATAAATTAAAGTCCAATAACCTAATTACCTAACTGAGATTTAGAGTAAAGTTGAGGGAACGAAATTGAAATTTACCGTAATAAGTTCAATCCTATGAATTTTGTAACATACTAATAATTAATAAATAAATCTATTGCAATTTGGTAACTCCTATATTGACAGGTGACCTGTAGTTTAATATACATTAATTGATTGTTAGTAAATAAATTATTAAAGCTTCAGGTGAAACGTTGTCGTCTAGCCTGCCAGCCGTCGTTGGACGTACCAAACCAGCAATGAAACAATATTAAAAACAAGAAATTTCGTTGGACATGCCAAACCTGAAATAAAACAATATTAAAGTGACGAAACAATATTAAGCCCATGTTTGGTGCACATTTTGGAAATAAGAATGCATTTTTACACTTGATATGATAAGAAATATGAGGTTCGAAAAGAATGAAAAAATTATTGATGTGATATAAATTATTATTTTATTGAAAAATGTGTAATTGAAAATGAGTAGAAAAATGAGAATGAAAAAAAATAATGTGACTCGAACAGTGGTAAATACAAGAAACTTAGGTTGTTGAATAAAAATTAATTATAATCAATTTCACATATACGAGGTTATGCCTACATTTGGTGGGAATTAAAATCTCATTTAAATATTATTAAGGAGAAAATTGTAGCGAAAACTAATTCTTTTAATTTATTAAAGATTATACTCAATTATTTTATTTTTACACCTATGATCCCGAACCTTTCATTTCGATTGCAAACGAAGGACAATGTATATAATCCGTCAATTAATTAGTTAGTCAACACAAAAATTAAAATTTTGGCTTATTTTATCAATAAAAAAAGGAGGACAATTGTTTGTTCATCATTTTCTCATAAGTTAATTTAGAGAGTCTCTGTCATTAATTTATGGAAAATGATGAAGTGGAAATTTTACTCTTCTTTTAATTGGTCAAAATAAGTCGAATTTTTAATTTTTGGGTTGATTAACGGATTAATGGACGAATTCCGTCCATTATCCTCCGGCTGCAATCGAAATGAAAGATTTGGGATCGTGAGTACAAAAATAACAATTTAAGGTACAATATGTAATAAATTGAAAGATTTGGGACCCACTGCAATTTTCCCTATGAATAAATCCTGCTTTCCTTCGGTCAACGGCGACTTTTCTACGTTACTAGCAAACTTCAAATTCAAATAACAAACTAAAAATTAATTAATAATATCATCAATACCATCTATTAAACACTAATAATTCTATATTTAGCGTAGACTTGAAGTCAGTTCTAGCGACAAAGTATCAAAATTCTCTCTCTATTTTTTGCGCATTCGAATCCCAACATTCACGCCATTTTCCCACAAGGTGCAAATTTCGTTATCTGTTTCTAACAAATTTTTTTTTTTTTTTTTGTGAATACTAGTGATAAATCTTGTTTCATTTATGGTTTATAGTTTATTTTTTTAAGAAAAATTGATTCCGATCTGTGTAGTTGCCTTTTTCTTCAATATGTGCAGTAAATAGACAAAATCGTATGTTTGTGTATACGAATACGTTTGGTATTTTTTTTGAGTGGTATATATGACTGCACTGTAGTTCAATACTCCAATTGATGCATTTATGATGTGAGGAGAGAATTGTAGGGTCAGAGCGCGTTTTGTTTACTAATTTTTATGAGTTGGGAAATTTGAATTGTTTGATGAAGTGATTGAGTGAACTTTTGTTGTTTGGAGCTCCTTTAGTTTGCGATTTTATGTCACCTTTAAGCGAACTCGGTTTTTTTGTTACTTAAAACTGAGATCTGCAATTGGGGAATATAGTCATCTGACATTTGAGTACTTGAAAATCTCACTGCTTATGATGATTTTGCTTCGTTTTGTTGTTAAAATTCTTGGTCTGCAAGTTGGGTTTTTTTTTTTAGATTGGTGACCATTAAATAAAATATCATGTGTAAGCTAAAACTAGTTATATAATATTTCTGTTTTGACCATTTGGCAAAATATGGAAAGTAATTGAGTCTTTTTTTCCCGGAACTTGTGAGATGTTTGATATGGACTATGAAGTTTCTAAATGGCTTAAAAGGGAAATGAATGAACAAGTTTGTGTTAATTTTTTTTTATTGAAATTTAATTAATCGTATTAAATACTTTGCTATTAAGGATTTAGATCACTATGGCCTTTTCCTTGTTGCCCTTCCGGTTTGTTTTGATCTTATGATCACTTCTGAATTAAAAAGAAAAGCTCTTTATTGTAGTCATTTCTTATCCTGTTTTTGGATTCGTGTATTTATTATTGGCTGATGAAAAGTTGTCTTTACTTTAAAGTCGAAACTGCGTGTGAAAGGGGAAAAGATATCTTTTACGTGAAAAAACAAATCAATTATCGTTGGCACATCTGTAGAGCCACATACCTATTCCTGGCTTGGGATGTTATGGTGGTGGTTTTCAAATCTAATTGTTGAACTGCTTTGAATCCTTCTTAGACCAATAGCCAAGTAATCAATGTAACTCAAGTTAGTTTCCTTTTTGTCTGGGTGCTATAGAGGATCGTGGATTTCAAAGCTTAAATTTTGTACTTTTCAAAGGCAGGATTGGGTGCAAGGACTAAAATGTGACAATAATTAGTTTACAGTTTGATTTAGTTTGTCCTGTCCTAATCTCGAATTGTCAATCTATGGTGATACTCAACGAGATCGAGTTGAAATTTACCTATAGGCTTTGTAATTGCGAATGATTTAAGGGTATTTCAATTGAACTATTATCCCTGATTCCAATCATGGAACTCTGAAATCCATGCAAACAATCACGACATAAGTGTGTTTTAGCAGTAGCATCATTCTTTTCTGAACATCTGAACTTATAAGGTCGCATGCGTTCATGGCCATGGGGTAAGGACAAAATTGCAGGGTGTCATAGAATGTATGGTTGGCTAGGAATGGACCATATATTTTCATATCTTATCATCATAGATATAGTTTTCCTCAAAAGTTACGAACATATTTTCTACAAACACAACTCATTAGCATCTTGTATCTCTTTCTTCTTTTATGGGTGAGTTTTTGAGTTTTGTACACTTATGTGTCATAATCTATCAATTCATCCATCTATGTCCTTGTCTCTCGTTTGCTTTCTTTTAAAGAATTTAACATTTGTATCTTTTATGTCTCTTTAAGTTTAATAATGAATAGCTGAAGCGTCATTGTGGTCCACTTCAGATGCTTTTATTCAATTTAAATTTCTGAAGGCCTTTAATGGATAAAAAAACAATATATTCATAATATCTGCTCCAGCCAAAGGATCTGTGTGGGAGTTGCAAGACTTTTCATTCTTAGTTTGTGTACTTGTTGCAGACACCATTGCATACAGTCCATCTGGATTAACCATAGTTTGTTGAGGTTTGTCTATCATGATACTTGGGTCTATATGAGTTGAGACACACAAGTAATGAACAGAAATGAAGAAATGGTACGGCGGTGTTCTATCCACATCCTTGTTGATGTTATTGGTTCTTGGTTATTACGTCATAACAAATCCCATCAAGGAAGGTTATGTCCCAATTCCTTCGTACTTCAATACAACAAATCCCCTTGAGTGGATAAATCCAGGCGCTCCTCCAGCACTTCAGAATCCAGTAAACAATTCAAAGTTGATATCTACGGGAGCTATAGTTTCTGATCTCTTTTCTCAAAGGAACTTATCCAATGAAGAGCTAAATTCTTTACATACGTGGAACCGCTTGAAACACTTGATTAGTCATGCTCAGGGATTACCTAATGCTATTGAGGCTATAAAAGAAGCCGGTGTTGCATGGAGCAATCTAATGGCTTCAACTGAAGAGGAAGAGCTTCTTATGAATGGGAGTTCACAGAGGAGAGGAAAAGATAAACAATGTCCACATTTTCTTAGTAAAATAAATGCCACGGAACTTGATGATCGGGGATTTAAGTTGCGGGTTCCTTGTGGCTTGACTCAAGGTTCTTCAATCACAATTATTGGCATTCCAAATGGTCTACTTGGCAATATCCGGATTGATTTGACTGGTGAACAGATTCCAGGGGAGACAGAGGCTCCTATTATTCTGCATTATAATGTTAGGCTCCATGGTGATAAGATAACTGATGATCCTGTGATAGTCCAAAACACCTGGACAGCTATGCATGATTGGGGTGAAGAGGAACGGTGCCCTTCTCCTAATCCTGAAAAGAATAAGAAAGGTATATGCATGTCTCATTTTCTACATATAATGTATCATTAGGCCGCATAAGGTTGTGGATTGCTGTTAACCATTTTAAGCAACTGCAAACAATTTATCTTCTTCAGGTGGTGGTTTGTTTTTCCCCTGCTGCTATGGAACCTTGTATGGTTACTCTTAAAGTGATGGTATCATTCAGAATGAAGCTAACTCTGTTGAATCAATATGTTTCTGCTAAGTTGGATAATTAGATTAACTCAAGTCCACACACTAAAATATCTAATTAGGTTAATTGTCAAATATGTGGATGTTTATCTCTCTTGCTTTCATCTTAGCTTTCACTGGTTGTACATAATATTCTTTATTTCTGCTGTATGTTATCTTTTGGATATGGTCTTTTTCTTCCAAAATTATTGTTTTCTTTTGGTTTACTGCCTTTTCAGATATTGATAAACTATCTTGGTAAGAGGATAATGTAGCTTTGCTAATTTTTATAATTTTTTAATATGATGAAAACTAGGTCAAGATTGTGCAGTTAGAATTAAGATGTAAAGAATTATAGTAGTCTATGTAGATTTCACTATTTTTTAAGCTTTCTGATGCCTAGAAAATTGTTGCATTTATTTTTGGCAAACTTTGGTCAATGTTGTCTCTCTTTTTCCTCCAACTTCAATCCTGTAGGCATAGTTTCTATGTGCTGACTTATTCCTGCCTTGTAGCAGTCTATTTTCTTTAGTTTGTGTCGTCACTTCATATAAGTTTACGTTCTGCCTCTGCATTTATTATTTTCTGTTATCCTATGCATTATATGATGCCACTTAAATTTCTGCCAGTCGATGCTCTGGAGCAATGCAGTGAGATGATTGGTAAAGATAATAATCGGAGTATCAAGGCTAACAGACGTGCCAATGAGTCATCAAGGATTTCCACGTTTCAGGATGGAGAACGAAAAAAATACTTTCCATTCAGGCAAAATGATCTGTTTGTAGCTACACTCAGGGTCGGATTAGAGGGGATCCAGATGACAGTTGATGGGAAGCATGTCACATCATTTGGTTTCCGTGAAGTACTCTCTCTCCCTTCCTCCGACAAAAACACACACTGTTACAGACAAACAGGTTGCAGTCACATTTATTGATTAACATTGGTCAAGTAATGTTGAGTTGTCCATCTTGTCTTTTTTTGCAGACTTTAGAGCCATGGGTGGTAAGTGAAGCTAGGATTTCAGGAGATATAAATCTAATTTCCGTTGTCGCAAGTGGGTTACCAACATCAGAGGATTTAGAGCATATAATTGACTTGGAAACTCTTAAAGCAACTCCACTTCCTCCACGAAAACAACTGAAACTCTTTATTGGAGTTTTTTCTACTGCCAATAATTTCAAGCGTAGAATGGCAGTTCGAAGATCATGGATGCAGTATGCGGCAGTGCGATCTGGACAAGTTGCAGTTCGTTTCTTCGTTGGGCTGGTAGGCCCCGTCTTTTTGATTAATTATCATTAATGGTTGGATTAAATGTTTAGAATCTTTCCTCAATATTTAATATGCTTTCTCGTGTATACACAAAGCAATAGGTGATTGCAATGAGTATTTGGCTAAGCTTTATAAAACAGTTAAATTACTTTAAGTAACATTTTATCTTCATACATGTTTAAATAAAACTTTTTCTTACTTTTAAGTACTTATATATATATTTTTTAAATAACCTTACCTTAGTGCAAAAACAACTTATTTCCAACTTTGACCGACTATATTTTAAAATTTACTTCTTTACTTGTAAGTGAACCTTTTAAGCTTACCCAAACAGGATCATTATTCTGTAATTCTATCAAACTGAACAATCCTGAATAGAGTTTTTTTCCTATTTCTTTAGTTGTGTTTATTCTTTTCAAGTATTTCACAAAGTTGAACGCTGAAATTCAACACATCCACAATGTTGTTTAAATAATTTGAATTGCTTTATATGTCTTCCAGCATAAAAACCAGATGGTGAATGAAGAGCTCTGGAATGAAGCACGAACATATGAAGATATCCAGCTGATGCCTTTTGTTGACTACTATAGCCTTATAACATGGAAGACCATAGCCATCTGCATATTTGGGGTAAAGAGGCTTGTCCCTTCATTACTCATGATTATTCTCATGTGCCGCCATAATTGCCCTCATCTCTTCAACAGACAGAAGCAGTTTCAGCAAAGTTCATAATGAAGACAGACGATGATGCATTTGTTCGCGTCGATGAGATCTTGGCTTCTTTAGATAGGATAAATGTGAATCGTGGTCTGCTATACGGTCTCATTAATTCAGATTCACGCCCTCACCGAAATACAGAAAGCAAGTGGTATATTAGTCCCGAGGTAACTGTTCACTTGATTCTATATTTTATTTCATGACTGAAAACTGCATAGCGGTTAGAAGTTCTGCCATCTGTTTTTATATTTTTATTGATTTTTATCTTTATTAGGCTTCAACTTTTGCAAAAACTATACCGGTACTTTTATGATTGAACAAAATTAGAAAAATCAATAATTACAGTATCATTTTCATACCATATTATATTAAATTTTAAGCCTAAAAATAACAAAACTCGATTATTGCTGCAATTGAATTTTTTTTTTTCCTCGTGTGTTCATGGATCTTTGTTTTCTGGAAATTTATGTTTTAATTTTAAAATTTTTAATCGATAGAAAAAAAAATTGCACTACAAAGAAGAAAAACTTTGTATCAAATTCTAAATAAATACTTAAAATTTATTAGGGAATTATGAATTAGTTCAATCAACTTCTTGCTGTAAATAAATACAGGAAGTCAAAAGTTGAAAAATGCCTCCCAAATTGGAGATGTCTATGAAAAGTAGGATTCAGTGGTACTTGGATTCTCATGTGCTTTATTTCTTTTCTTCTTTTGGGTGGCATTGTACATCATATTATTCAAAATCACTTTTTGAACTTCAATCTCATGTTCGTCTCATCTAAATCACTTCTAGGAATGGCCTGAAGTTACCTATCCTCCTTGGGCACATGGTCCGGGTTATGTTGTGTCAAGTGATATAGCAAAGATGGTTTACAAGAAGCACAAAAAAGGTGACCTGAAGGTATAAAATGAAATTGTACCACTTTATTCTTCACTAGACTATTATTTTAAAGGATGTCAGGACTTAGAAATGTTGAATAAATCTTAAGATACTTAGAACTTAATATTGCAGATTTTCAAGCTGGAAGATGTTGCTATGGGGATTTGGATTTCAGATATGAAGAAGAGCGGCTTGGAAGTTAGGTACGAGAAGGAAGAGAGAATTTTTAACGAGGGCTGCAAGGATGGTTACGTCATTGCTCACTATCAAGGTCCTCGAGAGATGCTTTGTCTGTGGCAGAAAATTCAAGAAACTCAACGTGCTAACTGCTGTGGCGATTAATTTAGAAAGGATAAAACTGATTGCAATTTAGAAATGGACTCGGAAAGATGTTGAACATGAGAGCATCGGCAATGCTTGGTTATCGAAGCATCCTAATTTGTTTAGATTAGTTAGTAATATGAAAATTAGTCTGTATTCTTGCATTTTGTTGATCCTGTTCATTTTTGAATGACAATGAGAGATTTGTATCATATGTAGAGAGAGGGAAGAATGAAAAGGACGATTATGTATTTTGTAAAGAGCATTCAATATTAGTTTGATCAACAGTGGCTATTTTATTATACATTTATTTATTTCATCCAATCAACAGAAAAACTAAGGAATAAAACAGAAGCCATATGCCTATACTATTTCAAGAAAACCAGAAAACAAGACACAAACTCCACGGCCCCCTTCATGAAGACATACACCCGATACCATATCGAGTATTGGGGAAGATGAGAAACAAGCCACTGCAAATAATCCCTACCATCAATGGAAAACTCTGCATAACTTCGTCCAATTCCTTAGCATGTCCGGGAAGCAGACAATCCGTCACACGATGATCCGAGAAAGAAATGGCTACGAAAACCAGTACGGACATCATTGCATGAACAAAATCTGTGAAACCAACTTTGTACCTCTCGTCTTTAGGCACTTGAACTCCAAGTCCTGGCTTGAACACTGCCAGACCCTTTGGAGTGACAAATCCATAGTAAACTTTCCCGTCCGGGCCACGAAAACTATCCGTGAAGTGGAAGAAGAAACAGGACAGATTGCAGATGCCTAATAGGACATAGATCATGAGAGTTGAAACATGAGAGCATTCCCCTTTGCCATAGACAGATGGAAGCACCATTTCAAATGTTAAAAGGGTTCCTGTTGGGAGGAAGTTTACGAGCATCGACGTTTTCGAGAGTGTTTTTTGCACTCCGCTTGCTAGTGCTCGCCTTTTCCGGCCACCAGGATGGGGCGGATCAGGGGCGGAACCGACAGGTGGCGAAGTAGGGTAGAGAGGTGGCTCAACTTGGGGTGATGCATTGTAGATTTTGATGCCAATTGCTTCTGATTGCTCCATTTTTTATAATATTTGACAAGAGATTAATTAAAGATAATAAGTTATGCGGATTTTCAGACAATTTGAGATTTTAGGAGTATATTGTCGTGATTCGGAGAAAATTATGAACATTTATAAAGCGGTTTTTAAGATAACTGAAAATTTGAATTCTGAAACGGTTAAAAAACTGCCAACCGCCAATCGGTGTCATCCAAATATTATTGGAAATTAGTATTCCCCCAAGTGTTTGAATATTTTCTTTTGCCCCGTAAGTTCCAAATAATATATTGCCAAAAGTAATCTTCATTCATGCTTTGAATCATTCTGATTCAACTGAATACAAATCTCCACCTTAGCTTGTGTTCTAGTGCTTCATCAAACTTGCTTGTTGGGACTGATTTTTTAAGAATGTTTGCTAAATTGTCCTGTGGTTAATGTTGGAGAGTTGTCACGTGGATTATATTTCGTTAATAAAAAAATATGTGCATGTTGTAACTTATTGGAGCAAAATATCGTATAGAGTTTCCACTTATCGAAATCAATATATGTACACAGTGGTGAATCCATGAAATTTGTTCAGCTAGGGCGGTTGACGATCGTCAACCTTCAACTGTCAACCGTCAACGGCTGCATAGTAATATCGTTTACGAAATACGAGATAGAGGGAGTGCGATGCCTACAAGAAGAATAATATAACAAATTATCATCCGAATTACAATATTAAATCTATAAATCGCCCTAATTCCCAAATCCCAAATCAAACCTCATAAATGATAAATTAAAATGCATAATTCAATGATAGTGCAATATAAATTATTTATCCCAAATCACAAATTCACAAATTACAATTCTCATTTCAATGTCAAATTGTCAATTAACTCATAAAACATAAATCATGATTCTTAAGTAAGAATAATCATAACTCAATAAATAAAAAATAACACCAAAACAAAAAAGAGAGAGAGAGAGTCAGAAAACTCACGGGCTCACAACTACAGTCACGGCGGTACCGCGGTAGTCGGCAGCACTAACAGCCTGTTTCTGACCTTACGACTTCCAAGGCTCGAGTCATCCCACGTCCGGCGCCAGCACGGCTGGACTGGTCACTGGTGGAGGCGTCACCGGGAGTCGGGTGTCGGTGGAAGTGGTGGAACCATGTAAATTTGTAGAAAATGAAAATGGAACTGCGGTGAAATTAACGGACCTGGACCATATATAAAATTGATTTGGATCTAGTCAATTGAAAAGCAGAGGCCAAACTAAATTAAATTATAATTTCAACCTAACCAAATGCAGAGGCCCAATTAAAAAAAATAAGAGGAAGAGGAAGCCAAACTCTCGCCTCTCCTCTGTGTGCACCGGTCTTCTTCTTCCTCATGCCTGTGCACTGTTCCAGCGGAGCCCAGCACGCGCGGTCGCGCCCTCTTGTCAGATGTTGGGTCCGTCGCTGTATGTACATAAAAAATATCCAAAATGATGACTTACATTTAGAAAAATGTAGAAACTAGAAAGTGATAAAATGAAGCGAGGTATGCGAATATAAATCTTTTTAAAATAGATTTCGCACATTGCACTCTCCTAATAGGATCAAATAGACGTCTGTCTCTGAAGATATAACATTTTTTAACACGATATTAATTTTGTTGGGAGGACCAACACTTGACTATACTCTTCTAGAACAGAAGATATCGTACACTAAATATCGAACATTAAATTCAAAAATAATTTGAAAATTATTTTGACATAATTAAGAGAATGAATGAATTAGAAATAAATCATATAGAATTGATTTGAAGCGAAGAAAATAGAACTAGGAGGGTTCTATTTTTAGATTTTCAAGTAACTTTTGAATAGTTGCTTCTTTTGCATGGATCGCATATTTTCATATTTAATTGTGTAGATTGCACCCTATCAAAATGTCATAACTTTTCATCATGCACATTTTTAAATAGTCACACCTCTAAAAAATATGACTCTTTGTATGTACTCTTTACAATTGAAGAGTTACACCTATTGAAGACATTCCAATTTATACCTATAAATAATTAACAATTTATTCCAACAATCCCCCACATGAGTGAAAGAAATCGACAAGATCCAATGATCATGAAGAAGATTATAACCGAAATATAATGCACTAGGATTAGTAGCTTTCGTTTTAAACCTTCCTTAGCATGAATCTATCGGAGTTAATTAGATAATCGGTGAACACAATATTTATAGAATTGTCGATCATTATTGTAAGCTTAGACAATATATCAAATACATTATTTTTCATATCAAAATTTGGTTCTCTATT
>CAIGRP010077655.1:0-18586 GCA_903798385.1 Fraxinus cuspidata
CTTAAATTTTTATTCTTTTGAAATATTTTTAATTACATGTGGAGGGAAAATGTGAATTTTGAGAACTACCACCTCGTAGGTGAGAACTTCACACTGTTATGCTAGACCTATTTGAATTCTATTTTAAATGAAAATATTCAAAAGTGTTTAGAATTCTACAAAAATTAATAAAAGTTTTAAAATAAAAATTTATAAAGAATAATGTTATTTTTACATAATGGAGTTACCTAATGATTTATATAAAAATGATGAATCAAAAAGAGAAAGTGCATGTTTTTTTCTTTTATATGGTTGGAGAAATCTTGATCCACTCATTTCTCTCTATATCTAAACCATGATGTACTTGCAGCATAACTGATCTATAAAAGTCTGCAAAAGACTTCCATTAATTCTATCTAAATCTATAAAAGTCCATGAAATTCATAAAAGCCATCACTTAAAAAAGTTTATAAAAATCTCAACCGAATACACTCCTCAAAAGGTATTTTCGGATTGTTTTGCAAATATAAAAAAACTACTCTAAACAGACTACGTAAGCTTTATAGAAAGCTAAGTGTTGACCTCCAAATCCTACCGACAATATATTTCGACTCCACTTCCATTTATGTGTATATTATTTGCATACTTGGACAACACATTAGACTACATGTGATCATAGCTCTGACAGGATGCGATAGTCGTCAGCACTTCGATGTTTAAAGTTAGGCCTTGAAAGAAAGTATATGGGTGTGGAAGAGACACTGTAGATGAAAAATATGGGTGTTGATTTAAATATTACTAAGTTTTTATTACAAGAATGATTTTACCTTTTAAATACACTTAAGTGTGAACTCTTATCCTAAAAGAGTACGTAATGTCAATTGAATGCTTGACAAGTAACTTCATCCAACCATCCAGTAGACAAGATCAACTGTGTCAGATCCTAATGGTCATGGGCCTATGGCAGTTTGACCAAGGCTGAAAAATAGTCCTTTCTTTAGTTCGTATTATGTTTTACTTTCGATATTAATATAAGGTGTGTGTATATATATATATAAAGAGGGTAACTTGGAGTTTTAAAAAACATAGGTGGTCGGGTACGTTTTCACTGGCTAGAAATAGGAACTGAATTGGTCATGTGTTCTTAAGTGGTTAGGATATTTCATGACTGATACAAGACAAAAATTAAAATACACATTTTTAAATTCAAAACTTTGAACTATTTAATTAAAATTCCCATAAGTCACTTGACAATTCATTAAAAATGAACTTACTAAAGTGTACTGGTCGATTTTTCTACGCTGCAGAATAAGTGAAAGGGCACAAGAAATTATATTATCTTCCTCGCTCAAAGTTTGAAAGTTTTATAGACTTTGTTAGGTCGTCTCTAATAATTTATTAGTCTATACTCTACCACAACCAACCAACATCATCAATGTCATCGTCACTGCCACCATCTTGACCAATCACCGCACAGAAATTTATCAAATATGTAGATCACTGCCACAAAAATTAAACACCCAAACTCTATTCCTTGCACTACCGCCATCACCACTAACACTATTACCTCACACCATCACCACCCAATTTTCATAAACACCTCTAGATCCAAAATTTCGTATCTAGATGCCAGTGGAGTGAGGAAAACAAAAATTTCAACTGAAATGTGAGCAATTTCGAACTCGAATATAAGCAATCGCCAATCACCCCAAACATTGCGGCCTCCGCCAATAAGAAATCAAAAATTGATTTTTGTCTATCACTTTTTCTTTTGCAAATTGTGAGAGAAGACAAATCGACGTGTTCTGAGTTTTGTGGTTGTGGTTAATATCGACGGCGGTATCAATTTGATTAAGCATCAGTGATAGAGAGAGTGTGGGGAAGAAAGGTTGGGTTATTTTTAGATACCTTATTTAAGTAATAGTTGTTTGACATCTAATTTAAGAAATACTTTATGAAATACCTAATTTTTTAGTTTCAAAAAATAAATACACGAGTGTGCATAATTTCTCTTATTTTGCCCCAAAATACTATCTACACTTGTCTTCAAAAAAACCCAACTTTGTGTGCGCTTGTTGATCCCTGACTGGGTTAGCTTACCAATCAAAATTTAAAATTTGTTCAAAGAATTTATTTTTAAATCCAAAATAAAATTAACAAGTCTGAATAATTCAAAAATGCATGAAAAACTATTACTAATTTCAAACATACTTTTAAACTTTTTTATTCTCAAAATACTATTTTATAAAAGTTTTTTACATGCATTTTGTGACATAATTGTGTTGCATTGTTACACAACTCGTTCTCTTCCACATCTGTCACCATAGATTATAACAAATAGTGTTACATTTTTAACACTGAATCTTCTCGCTAGTGATGTAGTCACCATCATTATCGCAATTACTTCTAACATGCATTGTTATTGTCCTCATCGCTGTCTTTTAAAAAGCCCCTGCAATGAAAACACCATTCTTCCACCAAAACAACTGCTTTGGCCACATATTTCCACCACCATCAGTGCCACCCGAACATATACACCAAATGAAACATTTGACGTTTGTTTGAGAGAGATTTTTCAAGTGTTTTTTGTTTTCAAGAAGAATGTGTGGTTAAAAGTAGCAAAAAGCTATGGATCCTGTAGCTGAAAATGGTTTTACCGAAAAATAATTATAAAAAAATTATTTAACAAGGCTTGAATTATAAAATTTAATCAAAATGGAAATAACACGTTACATTTGATTATTCATTAATTGGTGATTAATCATTATATAAGTTTTAAAATGTACATAATGAAATTTGCAGAAACGTAGAATTGTACTCCATTTCTTCTTTGAAAAGAAGATGGAAATAAACGAAAGTTTTTTCTCAATCGAAAATGTTGACCCCAAAAAGCGTATCAATGATGTGGTAAACAGATCACAATACCTCTCATGTCCACTCAAGCTAAATTCCTACACACTTGGACAAACCGTTAATTACACGTGGCCTTCTCCGGAAGGGACGGAGTTGGCCGCGCGCACTTTGACGATCAAGTCAGTTGGAGAAATAGTTTAGAGTGTGGGAGAGTTTTGAACGTGGACCTCTAATAAGTAAAAAGTGGTCGGCTTGGGGGGGTGAATGATTAAAATGTGTGTAGCACGAATATAGCTTTGGGGAGTCTAAACTTGCATTACATTTGAATGACACTGAGTATAATCTTTTATACTAGAGCAAAATGAATGAGGTTCACTGGATAAAAGTGCACGTGGCCTCATCTAGGCAACTGTCCTCTCTCTCATCATGTACATCAATCAATCACAGTCTTAAATGTTAAGACTACTTTTGTACTCCTAAGGCCTAGCTTGATCTTTTAGACTTGACCAAATAGGATGCCGATGGCGGTGGCGGCGAGTTGTCTTGTCGACCATGTAGCACAAGATCCGCCCAAGATCTTGTTACTGCCTCATTCCATACTGGGTCTTCCAATGGGGTTCGTCCGTAACGGGTTCGGCCCAGTACTTTCTATACGGGGGAAAGAGGGTCCTCTACACTTGGGGCGGATCACCCGTACTTAATGGGAACGTCCCATGCTAGTGTGTAATGTGTGGAACCCCCAAACTATTTGCCACATAGGTCAGTTGGGGCCATATATGGGTCCATGTTTGGCGATGCGTAACAACAGTCTTTGAAGTACATGTATGATTATTTATATAATGTGTGGACTTTCAAGTTGAAGTGGTAGTGAAGAGTTTCTCTGACAGAGTAGAGATCGTGGTAAGGTTGAGTAGTGTGAGGTGAGTGAGGCCCGTGATAAGGCTGAACCAAGTGAGGTGAATTAAGCAATGAAAGGCGAGTCCCCTAGACTAGGTGTCGAGCCCTTAGTGATGTTAAAGCCTGTGATAAGGCTAAATAGTTCAAGGCGAGGCCCTGGGACTAGATGTCGAGCCTCTAGTAACGTTGGAGCCTGTTGTAAGGCTAAATGATTTGAGGCCCCTGGGACTAGGTGTCGAGCCCCTATTGAGGTCAAAGCTTGTGACAAGACTAAATGATTCGAGGCGAGGCCTTGAGACTAGATGTTGAGCTTCTAGTAACGTTGAAGGTCATTGGGTGACGTGCCCTAATGATTTGGAAGAAGAGTTGGTTCCCAATGACAAACAGTTGGATGGTGTGGCAATTTCTAAGGTTCGAGCTACGTGAGCATTTAATGCGCAATGATTATGATGTTTGAGTTAGCGAGGCTTACACGAATCTAGGGTACGTGTACAACACGATTTCATCTAGGCCCTTGATTCGAATTTTCAACAAGCGCCTTTTGGTTTTAACGTGGTAGATGAAACTACAAGTTGATGGCCTAGATTAAAGTAGAGGAAGATCCAACAGTAGGGGTTTGTTTATTTCGTATATATAAAAGGCTGAAAACCTACTTTTCTTCATTTTCTTCACCTTGCAAAAATTACAATCCCTAAATGTTGAAAATGCTCCAAATCTTCTAGCATTTTTTCTGTTGTCTCCGACGAACAACTCCGTTTTTTCTCATTTCAAAGCATCCCAAATTTGTGTAAGTATCCTATATTTTCAAACTCTCCATTTTGTCCATATAAAATGGTTTCTTCCATAAGAAAGAATGCGTCAGAGGGGTCATCCAAAGTAGATGTCGCACTGATTTATGTTGAGGCGGTGTACTTCCTATAATCCCTACTAAAAGGATTATAAAGGCTATAGGGGGCCCTCACAGTGCATAGAGGTATAGAATCTCGGACAATATTGAGATGTTCGTGCTGACCCCTGAGGAGAGAGCCTATTTTCTTAGGGAGGGGTGTGTAGTAGTGAGCGAATCGATTTTGAGTGGGGAAATGAAACTGTCTCTGCATCCCTTTTTTAGATATATCCTTAGGTAGTATAATATAGCCCCTACCCAATTAGTGTCAAATGCATGGAACTGGTTAGTATGAGTCTTCCTTCTTTGGAATAATGTCACTCTTGGCGAGGATATGCCCCCACATGTTTTTCAAACCCTCTTTCAACCTCGAGCCTTTAGTGGGGAAAGTGACTGTAAGGGGTGATACTAAATGAACCCCTGGGGCCCGCACTCTCCTTTCATCTGGGAGACCCCAACCTCTATCAAGAATTGGAAGTCCTCCTAGTTCTGGGTGAGGGGTCGCTGGCAGCCAATGGATGGAGATGTGGTCCCGGAGATAATGGTGCCGACCCAATATCATGAGCATATTGAGTTTAGCTCTAGTTGAAGTGATTTTTACTTTCACTATTCTTTTGTTTCTGGTTTCCAATCCATGCTTTGTGCAGTTGCAGAAGACCGATTCGAGCTCGAACCATCCGAGTGGGCCATCATCAAGACAATATACAAGTTGCTTTCAGAGAAGAGGCATTTTAGGAACGTCATCGGCAAACGGAACCTCTTCGTTACACACCAATTAATGGCTACCAAAGGTAAAAAAGAGAATGGTTCGCTCCTTTGTGCAACAATTACTTTCCTTCATAGTTTTCCTAACTGTTCTTCTCTTTGTTTGTAGAGAAACACGACAAAAGGAATATGTCAAGCCTGACATGTTCCCGATGAGGCGCTTGGGGGAGGAAAGAAAAAGAAACCCCTGAGTTCCGGGTCGTCCACTTATAAGAACCAGCGGGATGAGCTGGCCCGCCTCTCTAAGATGAATCCGCCACCTCATCCGGAGAAGAAGGGGGAAAAGGAAAAGGGGAAAGAAGAATATGCTTTCTTGGAGAGGCTTCCTAAGAGGAAATTGGTATTATCAAAGAACACTGGGCCTGACCCTCTCCCTAAACGCTAGATCACCATTGGGGAATCACTTCGCTAACTTATCCAAGCTGAACCCATTTCCTTCATGAAAATTGTGGAGGTAGAAGATGTGGATGATGAAGAGGCTAACTTGGTGAGGAAGAGGCAGTGTAAGGAGGTGAGAAGTGCCCATTCTAAGAGAAAGGTTCATAATTTCTTGGGGGGAATGTCTGATGAAATTGTCTCAACCGTGATAGAGATGCTTTTTACTGAGGTCCAGGGGTAGTACGAGGGTTTACCATAAGTATTGGACGGAGTACTCCTCGTACGCCTAGACCTGTGATGCGATTGATATGTTGGAGGCTGAACTTGCCCTTTAGGCTCGTTTTCAGGGCTTTTTTATAAACACCCAAATGGAGACGAGGCGGCTACAGGGCCTTATTGACCCCAAAAAATGTACCAATGATGTGTCCAACAGATCCCAAGACCTCTCACGTCCATGCAAGCTGAATTATTGCATATTTGGACAAATCGTTAGTCATACGATGCCTTCTCCGGAGGGAATGGAGTTGGCCACGTGCACTCCGACGATCAAGTCAGTTGGAGAAATAGTTTAGAGTATGGGAGAGATTTGAACGTGAGCCTCTAATAAGTAAAAATGGGGTCGACTTGGGGGTGAATGGTTAAAATGTATGTAGCAAGAATATAGTTTTGAGAGTTTGCATTACCTTTGGATGACAGTGAGTGTGAGCTTTATACTTGAGCAAAATGAATGAGGTTAACTGGATGATAGTGTACGTGATCTCATCTAGGCAACTGTTCTCTTTTATCACATACATCAATCAAATACAACCTTAAATGCTAAGACCACTTGTGTATTCCTAAGGCCTAGCTTTAGCTTTTAGACTTGACCAAATAGGATGGCGGTGGCAGCAAGTTGTCTTGTCAACCATGTAGTACAAGATTTGCCCAAGATCATGTTACTGCCTCGTTCTATACTGGGTCTTCCAATGGGGGTTCGTGCGTAACGGGTTCGGCCCTGTTCTTTCTATACGGGGGAAGATAGTTGCCTACACTTGGAGCGGATCGCCCATACGTAATGGGACCATCTCATGCCAACGTGTAATGCGTAGAACCCCCAAACTACTTGCCACGTAGGTCAGTTGGGGCCACATTGGGTCCATATTTGGAGAGGTGTAATAGTAAACATCTTCAATTTGATTTTATTTGGTTGATATTGAATTTAATATAAAGGTGATAGGTTTTCGTAGTGATGAAGATCGCATTGACATAGTCATGGAAGAAGAGACGGAATGTGGTAGTGACGGTGATGGGGTGGAGATCTTCCAAATTTTGTTCAAATTAATCTTGAGCAAATATTTAGGTAGTGATTTTGGGCTAAAACAATGGTAGCATGATCTTGATGGTAGTGATGGTGGTGTTTGGTGGTAGCGGCAATAAAGGTTGTTTTCTTAAAAGTATTTGTTCAAGTCTCCACAAGTTTTTGGTTAATGATATTGGGCTAAACAATGATGGTCGTGGTGATGTATTTGTGTTTTCAATTGGTATTTGGAGTGCATTTTTTTGTAATGATTCGGACCTCGTGCTTAAACCGTTATATCATATATATTGTCCGCTTTAAAAAGGCACATGTTCGGCAATAGTGGTGGTTTTCTTAAAGTTTTTGTTGAAGTCTTCAACAAGTTTCTAATTAATGATATAGGGCTAAACAATGTAAGTGTGCGATCTTGATGGTTGTGGTGATGGTGCGTGGTGGGCTATCATAATTAATGTATTTGTGTTTTCAATTGGTATTAAGGTTCAATGCGAGTTTTTTTTTTTTTTGTAACGATTCGAATCTCGTGCTTAACCCGTTATATCATATGTACTGTCCGCTTTAGAATGAAATTTGCCCTCATACCTTCTCATGGTTTTGTATCGCGTTTTTCATGATTCGAACAAAAAATTTATGCCTTATGAGATACTTAAATTGAATTTTAATACCAATTAGATAAGTTTTGTATATATTTATGTATGTTAGATCCATTTGCGTATATGGTTTTGTGTGTGTGTGTGTGTGTGTATGGAGGAATAAGAAGTTAGAGAATAAAAATTTATGGGAAGTAAGTTTCGAATTTCAAAAGAAATGAAGGCGGTGAATGCAATTTCCACCTAATTTTATTTTAAATTAAGTCAATCATTTCTGTTGTTAAAAAAATGGTTATTTCTTAGGCTGTAAATTTTATTTTGCCTAAACTGCACTTAGTCCCTGTAAAATGAGAAATTGCAATTGGGTCTCAATCTTGCCAAATTTTGCAATTCGCCTATATTAGGCAGTAAATAAAATCCTCAGACTTGACATACTTCCCCAAGAAATCTAGGACGCTGAGGTTTCTTAAATTTTAGTAATTAAATTACTAATCTTCAAAGAAATTGCAAGGTGCTATTTTTCCTATTTGTAAATACTCGTGACTATAGATGTTGAACAATATTTTTAGTTTTTTAAGTCACGTAATATGTCATTTCTAGAGATTGGTTCAATATTGGACATAAAATAAAGGATAAGTTAAAATTTTAATTTATTTAATATTATTTAATTGAATATAGAAATTAAACTAAGATAAAAATGGAACAGTATTATTTATTGTCGGTTTATTTGACTCCAACATCCAAACCACCAAATTCCTATATATAGAGCCTGTTTGACGTTGGGAGAAGAGAAACAGTTCTAAACAGCTCCGAAGAATCAAGAAATTGGCTTCCCATTTGTTTTTGCTGATCAACAATCTTCCACTAAATTTTAGAAAGCAAAAGAACAGAGGATTTGAGTGCTTGAGAAATGGCGCAACCTAGCAAAGAGCCATGTAAGAAACAAGCCTGTGATATTCAAGCTTGCCTTTCCAAGAACAATTTTCTCCCTCAAAAGTACGTATATTTATTTCTATTTTTTACCTTTTCCCCCAAAAATTTCAAATACGGTAAAAGAATAAAACCCACTAATTATTTTTTATGGGATTAAATTGAAATCAAGGTTTTTGGTTTGCTTTATTATCTTTATATTTCTTGGTTCAGGACGTGGCTTCGTATTGTTAGTCTGAATTAATTTTTGTATTTTTCACTAAATACATAAGCTTTTATGGAATGTCGATTGATTTATTTAAACGTAACTGGATGCTTGGGGAGGAATGAAATTGTTTTTGAAATTTATGTTCATTGAGAGTTTGTACTGTTATTTCATTTTGTTGGCTTTTGCATAATAGAAGAAGATCAATTATATGGATTCCTTGTGCTTCCTTCCCAATAGAATTTAAAATCTTTTGTGATTCTTGAAATGTACTGTGGTAGTTTTTATGTCAAAAAACTATTGAGAAATGATTGATGATATCTTCCATGGAAATGGTTATTTTTGAAAGGGACTTAGTTTATTTGGAATATCAGTTCATTCTGATTTGAACTATGAGACAAACTTTATTGATGGTATTGAATTAGACACTTCATATCTTTGAGAGTGAATTATGAAGCCAATTAGCCACCAAGAAGTTGGTATTGAACTATGCACCTTTCCTACTTCGTTTCTTCCTTCTTATTGTGGGAAAAGTGAAATCTTATTGTTGACGGTGGAATTACGATCAACAAATTTCTCTAACCTAGCCATAACTTTCTCTTCTTGAGCTCACTGGTTTGGATGTTTAAATTGGAGCAAGGTGAAATGACTATTTGAAAAAGAAATATTTTAATTTACATGCTCTTTTTTCTTAGGCGAGAATATTTATAGATTTCCTTGGAGCTCTGGGTCATTCTAGAAAAATAATAGGTGGCAACTGTTCAGTGATAGATTGATTATGTATTCACGTATTACTCGATTGAGTTGTGCCTTTTAGATTTACCCATATGTATTAAAATAACGATTTTTCGCACCATCGAGGGGATGGTACGCCTTCCCTCTTTTGCGAGCTTTAGCTTCCTTCGCGTTTCTTCCTTCTTATTGTGGGAAAAGTTGTTGACGGTAGAATTACGATAAACAAATTCCTCTAACCTAGCTATAACTTTTCCCTCTTGAGCTCACTAGTTTGGATGCTTAAACAGGAGTAAGGTGAAATGACTATTTGATAGGAAGATATTTTAATTTACATGCTCTTTTTTGTTAGGTAGGAGTATTTATAGATTTTCTTGGGGCTTTGGATCATTCTAGAACAGGTGGCAACTGTTTAGTGGTGGGTTGATAACTAATTCTATTATGTATTGATGTATTACTCGATTGATTTAGAAGTCATGCTTCTTAGATTTACTCTTATGCATTAAAATAACGGTTTTTCCCACCATCGAGGGGATGGTTCGCTTTCCCTCTTTTGCGAGCCTTAGCTCCCTTCGCGCTCTCAGGCTTCACATAGGGAGTTGTGTTCTTAGGATAGACTTATCTTTTTTGATATCAACAATTATATAACTCCTCTTGTAATATGGCATATCATCCCAGGCTATCAGCTCATATTTTTTGACTCTTCTTTACCGCTTGTCCTACTGTGAACTTTACTAACAATCACGATGTTTGAGAATACTATTGCCTTAATGCTCTTAAGAGTTGCCCTTCCCATAAAGTCGACTCATGCTGTCAGCCATCGCAAAAGAATCTATGTTAAGAGTCAATGAAGCCAGGTAAAAAAGCAGAAAATGTATCTTCAAGGCATTATGTTTTATCTATTCCAATTTCATTTTTCCTCCAGATTTTTTCCTAAAGAAATATGGAATCCAACAATCTTGCATCGAAGTAGTATGTTAGATAATTCTCATCCTACTGTTGGGAGACAAAGGGAGAGCTACTCCACAGATGTATCTGCTATTGAACAAATTTAATTTTAGACGAACTTTCAAGGAAGGAGGGGCAATTTGCTTGGTTGGCGATGTGGTTTAATCCTCAACACGATCAAAATCCACATATCAAATTAAATGTCTGTAAATTTACTGGAGAATAATATAACTAGAAGAAGTATTAGACTGATTCCAATAGCATAAATTGGAAAGACTTGGGTAAAAGGAGATGATATAGTTTAAGTGAAGGGTTGCAAGATATGGTGACTCAAAACTCCATGTATTAAGCTTCTGCACATTTTCATAATTATTTAAACGAGTTATTAGTATACAACAGATTGCAAAAATAATTTCTTTAATGGGACTCAAGGAAATGGGTTTAAATAAGAGCAGTGCCATGCATTCTTACGACGGCTAGAGTAACTTCAGAAGCTTTTGTAGACACTTATTTCTCCTTATGTCATTGAAGCTGCTTTTCTGTTGAACAGCGTGTGAATCAAACATTTAGAGAGCATTATAGATACATAGTTTGTTTTATTTCAGTGCCGAGGGTTACTACGTACTAGAGAAGCGTTTTATGATCCATAATTCTTTCTGTTTCTTAATATGCTCAGGTGTCTGTAGCATGATCAGTACAATTATTTTGTTAAATGCGCGGAGATATCTTAAGCAGATTTTGATTTGGTCTTTGAAACTGGATAACATTGAATGGTTTTTGTTATTAAATGATGATGGCTTCAATTAGGTTGTTTTTTTAACTGTGGCCCGATTGCTGGCTGATAATATATTAACGTTCTTGTTTGCCTAGCACAGGTGTGTAAGAGTCATCCAAATGCTGCAATCTTGCTGCGAGCAATGCGAATATAAGTCTACGCATTGTGCATCAGTATCTGGCCTTCTAAAGCAAATAAACAAGTAAACCTTTGGAACATATTCATGCCAAAGACATGAATTTTCATCTCAAATTTTTGGAATTTTTGGGATAAAAAATATGTGAACCCTGATGTGGTTTAAGCATCTGGGACTTGAATGATTCAACATTTTCTTGTAGCCTCCCAAAATGTAAGAGTACTCGACAAAATCACAGAGAAGATATCAAATTTTTTTGTTCTTTTTATTTGGTGGATTCCCACGTTAGGTTATGCAAAGTTTGGTAATAAATAAATGCATGTTTATTCATTTCACTAGGGCATTGAATGTAAGTGCTTCACTCTCGAAGTGTGGAACACAAGATTGATTCTTGTGCCTTTTTTAAGATGAATCAAGTCAGGAGGGACCGGGCGCAATAGCTCGCCTTTTTCCGATTATATGAGGCTTCAGCCGGAATTCTACGTTATCCTCCTTTCAGTTTTTGAAAGAGATAAGAATAGCCTATAAAAGGACACCTCATAATTCAAAATAGCCCAGCCTTCAGAATATAAAAACAAATGTGAAAGTGAAGTACCATCAAACTGGATTTTGATTTGAAGTTATACATTGAGCCTTGGTACTGATCAAAAAATGTATCCAACTGCTGGCTGGAAATAATAGAGCATGTTCTCTTTACAATTTTCAAGTCGTTTTATGTTTTCGATTTTTCAAAACAGTGAAAACGCATTCTCTTTCCTATTTTCGAAAAAGCGTTTTTGAAAACAAATTAAAATTTACAAAGAAAACTCACGTTTTGGGTATATTTTCAGTTATGATTAAGTTAAAATTTTCAAAACTCGCTTCGGGTGTGTTCAAAACAAATTTTCAAAATGCCAAAAAGAACACATTTTCAACAATCTTAAAATGGACACTTAAAATACAAAACTCAAAATGAATTCAAAACTCAACACGCAAAATTGAAATACAAAAAGAATAGCACCGTAGATTTCAATAAACTCATTTTTCCTTTCTACTATACAAAAAGGGCGTAGGGTATATATCCAATATTTGATAAAGTACAATTACAGATGGCGGTCTCTCTTGCCCAGATCTTGTTTTGAGGGACCGTTCACTTGACCAAAACAGAAGAGCGGGAAACGTATGTTATGTTGCTCTTGAAGATTCCTGCCGTTTTAGTGGGATACCTTCTTGAACAAAACCATCTTCCTCATCATCATGCTTGGGAAGTCGCAAATGCACAACCGAACCTGCATTAGAATAGTTCAGTAACAAAAATGGTGAAATGCTTATAAGCCCTATTGATGCTGTCAGCTTTTACGGAACAGACAAACTAGAAGTGCTTATAAATATAAGGGAATTTTAGAAACTGGGTAGCACAACTTTTTGAGTAAGCACTTGAGTCGCCCATATGTTGAATTTATAAGCAATACGAAGCCCTCCAACAGCGTAAGGGCACCGAGCCTACAAGCTCTTAACGCTTGCCAACTTACCAAACACACAACTATTCCTCTTTTTAATTTTTTGTATCAGCCACTGTAAAGCTTACAAGAGAGAATATAGCACATACCATCAGCCATGTCTTTCGTTTTGTGAAGGAGAAAGGTTCCAGAAAGGATTGTAACAAACCCACACATTTCGGTGACAATCTGGGTAGGATTCTGTCTATCCCAGTCCTGTCCATATAAGCAAACTTGAGTTCATTCTCAAACGATGGATGATAAACGAAATCTTTTTAAGAAAAATCAACAAAATACTCTAGCAGTGATAGTTACTTCCATGCTTTGCCACAAATCAAGTTCCAATCATATCAGAGCAAGGAACAAGTAAACTTAAATAGTGGGACACGCACTAAAAGCATGTACAAGGGTAATAAATTGTGTCAAGAAACACGACCTTCATTACTATTGGTCATGATATGCACCACTAGTCATGTATTTAAATCCTTCCCACACCACCACCACCCCCACCCCCCCTAAAAAAAAAAAAAAAAAAACCAAGTTATTTGGTTTGGGTTGAGTGGGCCCAAAATTCAAATCAAACCCGTAGTTCTTAATTAGGAGAAGAGTTTCTTCTTTTTCTTGCTAATATTTATTTAATAAAATAAAATAATCTTATTTATTAAATTGCTGTTTTTAAATAATTGTTTATTATTTTTCTAATGTATTCTGAATAAATGTAAATGCTGCTAGCCAACAATTACACTAAATTCCCACGTCATAAAATTTTTGATTTCATGATGATGCAATTATAATTTTTCTTAAGAGCTATATAGGAAATAAATTTTTCTATGGGGGCATTTTAGGCATTAAAAAAAATGAAGAAGAAGAAGAAGGAATGGGTATACTGAAGAAAAGGAATGGGTATTCTGCCATATAGAAGCCTATCTCACTATCAAGGAAATTTAAAGTTCCACTGATATTCAGGTACTAGGTTTCTCACCATAGATGAAATATTCAAGAATCCTATTTGTGAGAATGAGTTCCATCCTTTCTAGAATATTATTTACTAATGGAAGACTAGTAAGACAAAAGCACCATATCAGAAGCAAAAAATGGAACTTGTACTAGTGTGAACGGAATATAGTCAAGGATGTAAACATAACATAGTAAATCGGTGAAACAACAGCAGTGTTGAATGTGTCAAGAGCCTGCATTCAAGATTCACTAAATACATGAAAATAGAGACAGGGATGAAAGAAAACTATTCAGAGTAGTATAGATCTATAAAAAAATATAATCCACCAAAAATTTAAAGCTGAAGCACCAACTATATGTTCATGTCTACAAGTCTAAAATGAAATGAATAGAAGTATAAATTAATTCTCTCCATATCTAACGAGACAAATTTTTTCTGCAACAGATTGAAGCCATGCCTCACTTTGATCCTCAACATATGGGCATCCTATGACTGAGAGATAAAAAATAAATGAGTTCCTATTGATGAATAAGATATTTGAGCCAATTGAGGGGAAAATTCCCAGGTGTCTAGCACAGCTGTCTAGCACAGCTGTCTCATTGGCTGTTCGCCTAAGGCCTTAAACTGTCTTTGTAGTGGTCACGTTTTTTACTTCTCAATAAGAATTGAAGTGCAAGTTCAAAGCTAATTTCACTAATCATCAGCAGGGTAAAGAAATAATCATGACTCAAAAATCATTCTTCACCTTGTTCAAATAATTCATTTGGGTAAGCACACAAACAGTGACAACCAAGGCAAAGGTCCATGTCTGGGGATATATCAGCTGGTTCATTCCCGATAATGTTACCTTCAATGCAATTCCTAGTGCTTTGACGCTCATGACCTGCCAGAGCATTCCACGCAATGTTAAATTCAAACAGAACAACCATAAATTTTTTCATGGAGGAACCAAATTATCAATAATAACATTACCTACCGATAAAGAACCAACTAGTGAACAAACACCGATGTAGAACATTATATGCGTCTGTCCATATTGTGGGACATAGTGAAATATTAGGACTAACACAACTGCTATCACCAGAGCTGCATAAAAGAGAAAAGCTGCAGCAGAGATACTTGGTCATTAAGGCGAGCAGGTAGTTGTAAAAAATAGAACCACAAAACATGATACCAATTAAATGGTTTATGAGGATACTGTAGTACGATAAGACAATTGGTTTGGAGTACAAATAGATTTACCTGGCTCAGTAGCAAGATCCCATACTTCTTTTACAGATTCAATCTCACGCTCCTGTGGAGCATGTAGAACAATTGTGGTGGAACCCACAACGCATAGAGCACAACCAAGAATTCCAAAAATGTGTAGCTTCTCTCGTAAAATAATGTGAGCAAGTACAGCGCTGCGGGACGTGCATGGTGGTCACTGATCAGTAGTCAAAAGTGAATCATATTTAATTACGTGTCTCAAAATGATACATTACCTGATAATAATGCTGAGAGCACCAAGAGGAGTGACCAGAATGGCAGGTGCAAATGCATAAGCTGCAAAATTGGCAATTTCTCCGACAACCACTGCATCAACAGTAAGCACCCATAAATCTTTTAGCTTCAGTAAAATTAGAAAAAAAAAAAAAAGAAAATAACCTTATCGCACAGTATCAAGGGGAAGGACCACGGATAAAGCATCTTATATAGTGCTAGGTGATATAACATTTTTTTTTTTTTAAAATGGTCATAGTGTATGCTTTTCTCACAATAGATTTACAATGTTTAAAAACAAACAGAAATAAATAACCTACTTGTTATCAAGCCCACCCACCATAGTGGCTCATATAGGTATGAATATCCTCCAACCCCTGAGGTGAAAGGTACAAATAAAAGAAATATTAAAGGCTTGATAAAAAGAGAACCTGATATATTACATAGAAACGGAGGAAACAACCTAGGGAATAACTAAGCATGGTCATATCCCACAACAGAAATAAGGAGAACATGATTATAATCACAACAGAAAGCATTGTTACATCCACAACAGAAATAAGGAGAACATGATTATAATCACAACAGACAAGCAATAGTGAAAGTTGTAGGAAATTAGAGGGTATACACAAACTCCTAAGCATATAAATTCTACTCTTAACTTCTAGATGCTTTATTTAATGGGAAATATAGCCTAAAGAATTTGAAGAATGGGTGCTACATTAGATTTGGTAAAAGTCTTTGGAATATACCTTTGGCTTGTGAGGCAAAGAACATCTGACCATAATTAAAAGCTATTCAATGTAACCTTACTAGCTAATAGCTACTGCAATATAAACCGATAAATATAAAAAGCCACTTGATGATACATTATGATGGACTCGCATGGTATCCAATTATCAAATTGACTTAAGTGAGTAGATATAATAATTCAACAGATGATGAAAGAGTCAATGGATAATTTCTTTTAACTTGGGGGAAAATGATCTATCAATTTGATCAATATCCAGAATTGATGCAAGTGGTCAAGGCAAGCTTGATACAAAAGCCACTGCAGAACCTGACTTGTATAACTGAGGAACGGATTAGGACATTGGGTCTTCAAACATAAGTTTGTGTTCAATCATGAACATTTAAGAATTGCGTTATGCCTCGATTAGACTAACAATTAGGTAATGAATAATGATAAGAGTTTAGAATTATGGTGCTAAAAAAAAACTTTCCATACAACTCCACAAATCACTACAGGAAAAAGACTAATTTAGCACTTCAAAAGACATGTATATACCGTAAGAGTGGAAGCTTACCATTTAGCATGTCTCGTTAAATAAAGGAATCGACTCCTTTTCAGACTAAACGCCTATCTTATCAATCAAACTATATTTCTAAAGCAAATTCCCACCAGATTGCATTTTCCAAACAAATGCTCTGAACATATTAATAGACACAATCAACTTTTCTCAAATGCCACTAGAAAACCCAAGATCTCAACAACTAAACACAATCATATAATAAGGGCAGCAGTTTCTTTTCATCCTACAACAAAATTCCTTCTGTGTCTTAAAATAAGATATCAAACAACTAGGTAACCTCAATCATCCACATTTCCACAACTGAAATTAAAACGATTAAAATAGCCGCAAAAAATAGAATATGCAATTACCTGCCCTAATGCCAGAGGCGCCAGCTTTCTTTAATCCCTTTTTCTTAACGATGAAACTGGCACCAATGAAGACGCTGGACGACAATGCCAGCACCAACCCCTTTATGTTGTCAGATGACATCCCCTTGTACGAACCCGACGTCGCAGCAGCCACAACCACCTCCGACGCCGCCATCTAAACACCTCCCAAACGAACCCCAAAATCCAAACTATCACAATTGCATTATATACCGCTTCAACAATTAAAAAAACTGGGTTAAGAAATGGGTTTCTTCCCCTTCGCAGCTCCAACTTCTGGTTCAGTAAAATTACTAGCCTTGCGGGATCTTACGGTAGAAAAAGAAAATAATAAATCTCATGAAATGGGATTTTTTTCAGGTTTCAGATTTTATGCAGAAGATCTAATAGTTGCTTGCAACGCAAAGGCACAGCTGGGTTTTGGTTGATTGCTTCAGATCAGAAAAAAACAGTGAAGTGAAGGGAAATTTGGGGAGTTAATTGGTAATAATTAGTAGTAGTACCAAAATAAGGACTCGTCTCCTACTAAGGGAAGAAGAGAACAACATGCTATCAAAATTGGTAAAACTAGTTATACTCGTTTTCTCTGTTTTTCCAAGAATTATATTTTCTTTTTGACGTTTTTACTAATTTTGTTAGGAAGAACGGGGAACAATCAAGATGCAAGATACTCAAGAAAAATGTAATTAGTGTTTTTGTGTGTGTGTGTGTGTGTGTTTTTTTTCCTTTGGCAGTGAGCTGAGAATATTCTGATTGGTAATTTAATTGTGAAAGAAATTGAATCAATTTAGTTAGTATAAATAAGGGTGTGCAAAAACCGACCGAACCGAACCAACCTAATCGGGTTAGGTCGGGTTTTTTTCCATTTTTCTATTCGGTTCGGTTTTATGTAAGTCTAAGCGGGTCGGGTTATGAACTAACCCATCCAACCCGACAAAAACCACCCAATCCGACCCGACCCGTCAATTTAAGAAAAAAAAAATTGTCAAACTAAAAGTCTACATCTTAGATAATTCTCGTAAACATGATCAGGAATGTATACCATAAGTTTACACATGTGTCATATATCGTTGTTGTCTAAGAAAATTCCCATTGATTTCTTTTACTACATTTCTTACATGGTAATCAAAAATACCATTTGTATATGATTTTACTCCATTTTTTTATCTTTTTTGTTTATTGACAATTGATGACTTTATCAATGTTACTTTAAATCAAAAAATTGGATGATTTTAATATTTGTGTGACAAGTTATTCCGAACCGACCAACCCAACCCGACCCGACCAACACATAATTGGGTTGGGTTGGGTTTCAACATTTACATNTGATTTTACTCCATTTTTTTTAACATGAAATGATTTTTGTGATTTCCAACATATATGTTTTTACTCCATTTTTTTAAACAATCACGTTTATTGATATTGGATGACTATATCAATGTCATTTTAAATCAAAAAATTGGATGATTTTAATATTTGTGTGACAAGTTATTCTGAACCGACCAACCCAACCCGACCGACACATAATTGGGTTTGGTTGGATTGAGTTTCAACATTTACATGGGTTGGGTTGAGTTGGATATCGAACAAATCGATAATGTTGGGTTGGGTTTGGGTTG
>CAIGRP010077658.1:0-20901 GCA_903798385.1 Fraxinus cuspidata
GAACATTCCAACCAAAATAAGTTGCAAAAAACAGTCGGAATATGGCTCCAGTTTAACTGATTTTGAGGTTGCTGAATTTAATCTCAAGAATCATGTTTTACAAAGCACGGGTTTTTCTTTGCGCGGTACAAGTTTGCGTTGGTTTGGGGATTGAAGGGAGCATAGCTGCCAGAATAGATGGCTTGCGTTTTGATGAAAAGAGGAATATTTTATGCAGAGTGATTTACTTCTTGGGATTGCACGAGACAATGCTGTTTTGGTCAAGAAATGTGGTGAGGCCGGTGGTGGATGACACGGTGTTCAGTTGCTCAAGGGAGGAGAAGTGGATTGAGAAGGTGGTTATGACCTTTACCTTTGCCGGCTTGTGGTGGTGGAGGCTGAGGGATGAGGTGGAGCCACTGGTGGTTGTAACGGAGATCAAAAGGGAGCTTATGATAAGTGTTGGGATGGCTGATATTATGGATTGGTGGTTGTATTACTTAACTGTCACAACTGGAATGATTAGGGTGGTGAAAGGTCTTGTTTGGATAGTCACAGTTTTAAATTGTAGGAGGGTACAAGTGTCCATAGCTACCGATGAGAACGTTTGAATTGTACCTTCTCAACAAATTCATTTCGTTGAAAAGTAATCTTTGCACGGGATATATCGTTAAATCAGCCACCCCACTGCATGTAACAGGGATCCAACCCTCTTTAATATCACTCTATGACTCGGGTTTTAAGAGGCCTGATTGATAAAATAAAATAAATGTGCCAAATTTATTCATTGGTTTTAATTCCAACTTAAATACTTGTTTTCAATCCAGTTCTGTTAATTGCACGGGACTAGAATTTAAGATTTGGTTTTCATTAACTTGGAAATTTTTATTAACTCCTTCGATTTCTTCACTTTTTCCATCCACTTTTAGTAAGAAAATATTGGCCTTCTATCTTAGAATTCTGATAATTTTGTGCTTGTTCTGTTACACTACATTATACCAAACATGCACTAAGAGCTAACCTTTCAATGTCCAAGTGTCGAGGGTCGCATCTATGCTTCACCGCTTTATCACTCGCAGCCACAGTTTGTCCAGGATACCAAGTTGCGTTTCATTCTAAATACTCGTTTAAAATACATGGAATAGTAGAGAAGATATGCATGAAATAGCATGTGACAATTTTGTGCACATCAAAAGTACCATACTACAAATACTTGGAGAGCATTGCACATATTGAAAATGTAATTTCGACGTCAAAAGATGAAAAAAAAAAAGTTTGGCTATAAAAATAGCAATTTTTGGCATAAACTTCGTTGCATCCTCAATAAGCCACTACCTTTTATCAAAACATCTAGTTCATCCATTATAGCTCATAATCACTACTATCTGCACCAGAGGAAGATAAAAGAATTCGAGGATAAGAAAAGTGAAATATTAACAATTTATCAAATATTAGTAATAGATTCTGAAAATTGAAAATGAAAAACCTCAAATGGATCGGGGTAGATGCATTCTGGTTCTATATTGTATACCTATTGGCATATTTTCTACGCAATACTGGATAGGACTAGACATTACAGTAGACAAGATTCTAACTTATTTTTTTTCCTTAATACTTTCCAATTTAACAAACATACCATATCTCCAAGTGACCAGAAGAAGTAATACCTTCTAAAAGAAAATTTGGCAGCTATTCAAAAGGCATGAATGGCGCAACCAAAAGAAGTGGAGTTATAGCTAACTGTGAAGCAACTATAATCAACAACTTAGCAGATCACATTGGCAACATGATACTTATCTTTTTGCTTTCTTTTCTTCTCCATTTTGTTTTGGGCAAAGGTCACGAGCAGGGGATGCTGCCCACTTACAAATGTATAGTGAAATAACCAAAATCCAAGGACAAACTAAGATGCGGGAACTCATTGCTGTGGATGACTCCAAACACGTCAAATAAGCCAGTTTTCCACTTTGACTCAAAAGAAATTAGATGAAGAACCTAATAATATTGAGTGATTACAAAAGGAATATCCAATTATAGGTATTAAGAGTGGGCGTGACCCTTATTCTTTTGTAACTTTTGTAGCTAATTTTGTTGAATCAATGTATACCCAGCTCCAATATAAAGAAATGATCTCAAGAAGTGCTCGTGGCATCAAATCACAAGAAAGAGTAGTCTCAACGGAACTACTGGCATATATTTTTATTTCATATATCCTTCATAGATTGAAGCAGGAGGAAATGGATTCATGCACACATTGGGGATTGAGTCTGCACTTCCATCTATTGACCTTCCCGTTCTGCAAATGCGGAGCATGTAAGGCTAAGCTTAAAAATATCGCTCATAAGTAAATTAGTTTCAAACACAATTTCTTTTACTGGTTAGAGTTGAAATAAATTACTTATATACTTTCAAAATTAAGTAATGCTTTAACTTAAAAATAAGTAAAAGTCAGTTATCCAAGCATGTTCGAAAACAAAAACTTACTTAAAGATGAGATCACTACCACAATGAAGACCTACAGGGAGAGTGAAATATATCAATTTTGTCATCTGCCCATTCTGGAACTCCCCCAGCTGCACTGACAGCTTTGCTATCTGTATCTACTGTGCCTATACTTGCATCATCTTTATGTGCATCCAAATTTTCGCTAGCATCTGATGAATTTGCTACACAGTATTTGTGTAGCCACCTGTCAGTCTCCCAGAGAACATGCATGACACTCTCTCGTGCAGCATAACCATGACTCTCAAAAGGAAGAACAACCAGGCGACAAAGTGCACCATGACCTTTCAAAGCATTAAAGAAGCGATCGGACTGCATCATTGCAAACGGTTACAGATAACAGAAATTAATATGGTTTGAACAAAGAAGATAAATCTTCAAGAATAAGACGGCATTAACGGCATAAACGTCAAAACTGTCTACAAGTTTAGATGAGTTAGAGAGAGAGTTACAGAGAATCACGTTATTTCCATTTTATTTTAAGAAAAACAAATCTAAATCAAAATAAACAGAATCCGACCTGCATTGTCAAGGTTCCAGAATTGTTGTCTTCTTCTCCATGGATAAGCAAGATAGGCTTCTTAATCTTATTAGCCGACATGAAAGGGCTCATCTCAACATAGGTAGAAGTAGCCTCCCAAAGTGTCCTGTCCTCATTCTGTGAAACAACAATTGGGGAATTGCCATACCATGCAAAATAAAAGTATAGTCCGTGGAACAAAAAGAAACTCCCGCATCCAACATTTATATACTAATCCTCCCCAGTATTACAAATATGAAAAGGCCAAAACTACTGGGAAAAGAAATCAGGGGATATTTCTACCTGAAACCCAAAAGGTGTAAGCGTTCTGTTATATGCTCCTGAGCGTGCAATTCCGCAACAGAAAAGATGAGGTGCATGTGCTAAGAGGTTCGCAGTCATGAAAGCCCCATAGGAATGACCGCCTAGGGCAATTTTGTTTGGATGAGCCACCTTTAGAGGGCAACACAAAATCAATCCTTTCTAGTGTCCAAATTATGTTGTCGAGTAATGATAAGCAAAGAGCATGAAAACTTACTCCCCGACGGATGACTTCCTCCACTGCTGCCTCTGCACTTCCAACTAGTTGCTCCACATACCTGATGCATACAAAAATTACTTCACGTCTGAATGGAAAACGAAAAGCTTGTACACCCATCATTATTTAAGCACATGGTCATGATAAGTCAAATGACTTGGATATGGATTTGAGTGAAAAAAAACAACAAACATGAGGCAGTAGATCAGTGTAACAAGCAATTATGAAATAAAGTTTACAGGAGAGATTCCAATTTTAAATTCCCAAGGAAGAGAATTATAGGATATTAAGTCTCGGTATTAAATAATGAGGAGCTTACCATTCTAGGCACTGTAAAAACAACAACCTTTTAACTATCCAATCTGATTATTTTATAAAAACAGAACTAACTGATGAAAAGAATCGGAAAGTAGAGTTCAGAATAAATGGAAAAACTAATAGGAAAAGATGAGGAAAGACTAAGAGGAAATAAAATATTTTACGCAATGTTGGACCTAAAAAGTAGTATGACATCTGAACTTACTTCAAGCCTTCAATACATAAACAAAATAGAAGCTACAAAAGAAAAATTAAATCCTATATTCGGTGTAGCTTCCATCTACCAAAAAAACGGAAGAGAAAGAAAAGGGAAGTCGTGATAAAGTGAGTTGATTGCATATTCTTCAAACGGTGTAAATATCTCAAGCACATCTTTTTCATTCACGTTTCTACATTTTCCAATATCCGAATTTGAATGCAGAGAAAGCTAAGTTTCTTCTTCCTGGTAGGTCCCACTTGAATGATTTATAAACTCAGAACATCTTCTATTACTTTTCTGCTGTATTAATTGCATAGGGATTCATATAAGTCTCTATCACTCTTCTTGCAAGTAAACAACTTAGCATTCCTGACTCTCTTCTACATCCAGTTGGCAGCATACCACCCAGAGTTACAACTTTTTCCTCCAGTAGAAGGCCAAATCTTTTAGTAGTTTCAATTTTTTATGTTAATATAAAATACCATAGCTCTTTTACTTTTTTATTAAAACGGTATAAGGCCTTGGAAGCATTACCATACCTATCATTTGCCTCTTCATTACCCTCACCAATGATTGGTATAGTTGGTCCAGATAAGATGGCAAACCTGCAAGTTTGGGTTAATTGATGAGCAACATAAGCAAGATAGTACCTCAACCGAACAGAGAAGAAATTCACACCTTCTTGCTAGCCAAAGAAGAGGAGATGTTGGACCAATGCCAGCAAACTCATTTGGGGAACCACGGACTTGTCCAGCTGCATCTTTACTTTTGAACTCTCCAGGGTAAGACCACACCAGACATGGAAGGGGCCCATCTCTAGTAGGATCATAATCCGGTGGAAGATATAGGGTTGCGGTAAGCTGTACCCCATCCTTCCTCTCATACCTGATCATTTCTTTCTTCAAGGAAGACAACTGAGGATAAGGATGAGGGAAATTCGTAATTTGGCATGCTTTCTTTCCTGGCCAGCTCAGTATGAAATACTGGGTGTTTTCAGTTTTAGATTCTTTTGAAGTCAAAACTTTTAACTGATCAACATATAATTCCCCTTCACTCTGATCAGACATCAGAGCAACAACAGTCTCGTAGTACTTCTCCTTGTCACTCTCCCATATTCGTTCTTTATTGCCTGTATTTCTGAAACAACTAATATCAGATCACCCAGTTGCCAATGATCGATAACAAACAAAAATAATATCAAACTTACATATCAAATAAATCCAAAAATGGGATATTTCCTTGTGGAGTAGCACCACTTCCATTCAATAACAAATAGGTTCCTTGATCACCTTCCTTCTTTATCTTTGCAATCACATAAGTGCCAGCAGGAGTTCTTCGCAGCATGGGAGAGCCGGGATCAGAATAAACATCTTCAGAAGACCGATCAAATAGTACGCGGGGACTCACATTCTTCGATCCAGGAGAAATAACCCATGTTCTTATTTTCCGTGTTTTATACCAAGATTCATAAATTAATGCCAGCGAATCATCACACCAAGAGATCCCTCTGTGAAAAGGAGCAAGGAGTCAGACATATGAAGCCACAATATTAGATATGTAAGTATTAGAAAAACATACAAGTGAAGTTATTGATGATTGTAGGACTCTTATTGATACTACTTCAGATTTCAGTCATGGCTACCAAAAACAAATATTTGAATTTTGAGTAGATCTGAGTCATCTGACAAATGTTCATGAATTATATTTGTACAAAAGCCTTGGTCAGGTCAATCAATATATCCCATAGCGGAAATGCACACAAACATATTCTTGATATAGTTGTTCAGTCATTGTTCCATCCAGGAAAGTGGTTTGCTCCTTGAGAGTCCATGACAATGACTTGTAAAATATAGGTACAAAGAACAAAATAATACAAGATAAAGGAGTTCCAGCTGAAAGATATTAAATTACGAAGCAATGACTATGCTCAAACTCAAAGCTTTATCCAACTGTAGGATCAATTTTAAGATATGCTATCAAATGAATACGGCAAGGGAGCAAATGTAAGATAACAAGTCTTAGAGAATATCATAAAACATGTATGCAATTAGTAAGCTGCCATGAAATTGACTGAAGCTGATATCCTATTGGCAAGCCTCAAAAAATGATGAACCTAGAAAATAATTATCGAATGTAAAATATTCTAGTGGACATAACCTAGATGATCCGACAAATTATAGGACAGAGTACACTGGGACAGTTTGCCTTCATACCCATAGCGCAAATCAAGCTTATGCAGAACTGCTGGTTGTTCGCTAGCAAGTGACTCGGCAGGCTGTGTATAAACTATATCACGTGGAGAGACTTCCACTTTGGCATCGCCGCCATCTTGTGTCTCAACCCTATTTGTAATTCAGCAAAAAAATAAAAATAAAATCCGTAAGCAACATGTCAAGCATACAATAATAAGGTAAGTAATCATTTTCATTCTGAACAACAATAGCCAACTTGCACAAGACAAGAACATAATGTAACAAGGAGCATACCAGACAAGTGTAGAAGGCTTATCTGCTCTCCAATTAATTGAGCGCATCCCTCTACGAACACTATTGTGTGTAATGGGGATGTCCTCAGCAAGGGGCAAATCACAAAGTTCTCTAACAAATTTCCCATCAGATGTCCAAACATCAACTTTTTTTGGAAATCTTCCACACGGTACAATAAATGAATACGGTCTGTGAATTGAAGTAATCAAAATGTATTTCTCATCTGGAGAGGGATCCAGAGATGTATATATAGCTGGTGGTCCAACCGGCTTTACCGTCCCATCCAAAGATACCAAAACCAGTTGTGAAGTGGCATAGTACTCAAATAAGCTTTCATCATATTCATCTTTAAGAAGATCCTGATAAGTTCGGGCTTGAATGATGTCCTTTTGTTCGTTAGATTGTATCTTAGGACCGGAGGGAACTAGAGGTTTCTTTGGGGGGTCTCCGCGAGAAAAAGGAATGGTGCAAACCAATAGAGTTGAGTTGTTCACCCAAACAAAGCTGAGAAGCATAGGTAAGATAGATGTTAATATAATCATAATGATATTTACAAACCTTTGAAAACATTTAAACATACTTGTCAAAAACTGCATTTAGGAACATATCTGACGACTCAAAGAGTGGCTTAGCTTTTCCTGTTTCCACGTCTGCAACCCATACTCTTAGCATGCTACTAATGCCATCCTCCTGTTTAAGATAAAAGTAAAACTTAAAAACAAGATGTTACAATTTCAGGAAATAAAACATATCTCAAGAAATAAAAAAATAAAAATTATTTTTTAAGTACTGAACATGTATTAAGTAGGAACATGTCTCTTTAACTGAAGGTCCTAGATGAAGTATATGTCATTCTAGCAAGTGAAGTTGGCAATTTAATGTGTATCAACATCGTATCGTATTGACACCAATCTAGCTATATCAATGTTACATATATCGTTATACACTGGCAGCAAGACAACAAAATTGGGTACGTACCTCATCAATTCGTACACTAAAGGATAGGTGCTGACCATCATTCGACCTAGTAGGACAAAAGAAGTGAGTCATAGAATGATCAAAATAATTTGCACCAAATAACTACTTAAGTATATTAGCTCAATGTTTTTTGTAGTATAAAATCAGAGTTATACCATAAGGTAAACATGAAAGTAACGGAAATCTAGTGTTTGTCCATCTACTAGGAAATGCACTTTCCCTACACTATCTATATATCTGCATACGAGAAACTCTGCATTCCTGCTATGAGTTTTCATTGAGTTCAATAAGATGTAAAGCATAGAACTCTTTTTTCCTTTTAAAAATGAAAAAAATTGCCATCACGCTCTAGTTTAAATACAAATAAAATGATATGTGGTCTAGTTATTCAAATTTTATCACTTAAGTAAAATGCCCTAGAAATATGAAAATTATGAGAAGTTACATTAGCTCGAGTAATGTCCTTCAACATTCAGATTCTTTTCAAAATTAACAAGTTGAAAACACCAGAGAAACCTATTGCAGTGCACTGTAAGTGACGCCATGAGTGACAGCAGTATGTACTGTCCCAGCATGTTTGAAAAGTATAAAATTTGAATAATTTTGAACTTATAATTATTACCTTAGTGGCAAAAGATTCACACTTCATTAGGAGTTTTATCAAATTTATGTACTCTAAAAAGTGGCAGTAAATGGTTAATACTAACAGATTAAAAACCACGCCACATATACCACACCTCACAAATAAGAAAAATAAATAAAAAGCAGTGAGAATATGGTATACGCTGGGATAACTTCACCCTTTCAGGCATTAATAATGAAAAGTCCTATACTATTGTATTGTTAGGCATTGAATTCCCTAATCTTCTCAAAAGTTAAGTATTTATTCCCAGTATATTATTGCAAATATCAACATGCATAAAAAATGTCAAATGGTTCCCAATGAAATAGGATATAGAGAGAGCACAAATCTTAGGTCTCACCAGCTAACAAAATTAATTTTAGCACCATCTGGAAGGCCGTGTATCTCCTTCTCTGGGCCTAGAGCACAATCATCCATTAAATGGTAGATCCCTATACCAGTATAGTATGACCTGAAAATAAAAAGGTTAAAATGTTTTAAAAGAGGTCATAAGGGAAAATAAAATAAAATAAAAGCATAACTAACAAAGTCCCAAGTCAGTCATACTGTTGGTTCATAACAAAGTGATGCAACGGACCTTAATAAAATTCACCTAGTGGTGTCATTTGTAAAATACAGAGATGAATCAATTGGCATCAATGACTCAATTGACACAGTTCATATCATTGTGACCATGAGATGGCAAAAAAAAAAATACTTTGAAAGATAAGAAAATATGAGATGAACTTCATCTTACTCACATGCGACTCCGGCAATTGCACTTTCCATCAATTCGAACACCAGCTAGCTTCTCCTCTGGTCTTGCTAATTCCGACAAAGGAGGTAAAGATCTCCTCTTGAGAAATAGTATTTTATCCCTATGTGGTGAGAATGATAGTGCTGGAAGGGGTGGAGCGTCAACAATATCTCTAATCTCTAGTGGAGGAAGGCAATATCCGTTGCTCAATGATGAATCTGCAAGCTCGTGAAATATAACCACCAACGATGTGCATGAACGGATAACAGATATAGATAATGTACTCCATCTTTGATACGAGCAGTTAAATTTCACAATTAAAGAAGCAGGAACATATGAGGTATCTATACAAAACTCTAAAAAAATGAGATGACTATTAATGGAACAAGGTAATGCGTATCTAAAATGTGGATCTGTCAAAGACGTGTGATGGCATGGAATGCAAATCAAATAGAAAACATTTCTTAAAATGTAATACAGAAAATCCAAAGCCCGGTATAATAAACAACTGTCCTGAAAACATAGAAACCAATTGCAAAAAATCCACCCACATTGTTGATGGATCCACTAGGTGCTGACAATCGAAAAACAAAGAGGGATTCACATTTTCAGGAAACAGAGAACAACCCATGCATTAACTAGAAGAGTTTCTTAAGTTTTCAAGTGCTGTAGAAGAAGCAAATGGCTACTTTCCCATATGATATGATTAACACATTCTACACTAGACTTAAAATCCATACAAATCAAAACTTCACCGCCAAAAGTCGGTAAACACACTTTGAGAAAGTGTTACCAAGAAGATAAAACGCTCCATGGCCTAAAGGACTTTTAGTGGAACTTCATCTACTTCAAATCCAAAAATTCATCAAAATAATAAAGCCATTTATATTTATCACAGTCCATCTATCCATGTATAGAACTAACAGGATACCTTCATAATCAGCTGGAGAAGCACTTGCACCATTTGACCCACCACCCTCCTCCGAAGCAACAGCGTTGACTGGGACAATATTGTGGAATCTCATAGCAGTAGCCTTGATTGCAGGATTTACAATCGCAATTGGAGAATTGTGGATTTCGGTTCTGGAATGCGCGTTGAGAATAGATGAAGATTTAGGTGGTTTTAGAGAGAGAAGGGGTTTGGTAAGAGAATGGATATGGAGGTGGTGATAGAAGAGAGAGGGGGGTAGAGCGTACCGATGATAAACATTGGCGAGTCGCATTGTAATAATGCCCTCTCCTTCAATGGAAATGGAATATCTTTTCTTTTGTATTTTGGAATATCTTTTGTGGCAGTTATTGGCTGTACATAAAGCAAGACTGGATCATTTTGGAGCCTTTTCATTTTATTTTATTCCTTTAGTAATATCTAAAAGAATTAATCTAAATCTACAATATTCTTGACAATAATGGTCGACAACCATGGGTTGTCGAAATCCTAGTATGTGATGTAGGAAATAGTTTTATAAAATAGATGGTTATGATGATACCAAATAAGATATTGTCAACCAGTATTGTACATGTAGCATGATTTCTATTTAAGAATACAAAAGGAGCTCCTCGTGAAAAAATAAGGGTAAATTACACTTTAGATCCCTAATCTTACAAGTTTGTAGCAATTTCATCCATGTTAATTTTTCGTCCCACGTATCATTCCTATTGAGAAATTTCGTCAAATTCTATTGTTAAATTTGGAAGGTGTACTACACACGAACATTATATCCAAAGGACATTTCGCCAAGCCACTTAAATCATCAATTTCATTATCATTAATTTGATGTAAGAGAACTTTCATTCATATTTTATAACCTATCATTCACGGCATAATGTTTAATAATTTGTGAAGGTCATAACTTCCCTTCATTATGATTTTAACATCATTCTTCATATTATCAGTTACCTCCACACTCATTCATGATAATGGACATCATGCAATTCGAGTAAGGGCAATAACATTTCCCCACTCCTAAATTTCGATTCATGAAGCACACCACCACAAATTGTACAAAATGCCACTGGGTTAAGTTTGTGCCAACGAAACTATCCGAACAAACTAAGCCTTGGTTCATTAATTCAATTGTTGCCAAAATTGTTCATCTCCATTGCAGTAGTAGATATCGTTTTAAATTGTTGAAAGCTAGGAGCGTAGGAGATGAAGAATGAAACATCGAGAAAAGTGGATGTTGAAGAAATAATTGGTTGATAATTTTTTTTCCTTTTAAGGATGGCAACGGAGCTAGGCGGCCATTCCCATCCCCCATCCCATTGGGTATATTTGTCTCCTTGTCCCACCTCCATATATCCGATTAAGGCGAGGAAGGGAGAAGGGTTCCCAATGCCATTTAGCATCCCACTTATTTTTTTTTTTACTTCTATTTTTTAATAATTTAAGTTGGTGAAAATTATTACTTTTTTTCAAATTGTAAAAAAAAATTCATGTTTTCCCTAGAAATGATGATGATTATTTTCTTTTGTGGGATAAAAAACTTAAGCCCATGTTTGAGCCACATTATTTTTTTCCTTATCATTCTTCTACTTATTTTCAACTACACATTTTTCAATAAAATAATATTTTCCATCACATCAATAACTTTTCATTCTTATTCAACGGCATATTCCCCATCACATAAAAAAATGCATTCTTGAGTTGATAATGTGCACCAAACAGGGGCTAAATTTTGAAATGACCTTTAAATGAGGGAGGGTAACGGGCGTGGAGACCATGTTCCCGGACCCCGGTATCCGCCTTACCCCGTTTTGAGACAATGACTCATGCCTAGTCCTCGGTCCATGTACCCAATTAGGTGGGGAATTCTCATCCCGTTCAATGCTCAAGTATAACCCATTTTTTTGTCATACATAAAATAAATACCTTTAGTCAATCTTCATAATTTACGCTCACTCAATATCAAGAGAACAAGTCATCTTCTATTCCAGGGCATAATGTTTAATATTTGAGTATTAAAAGGTCACAATTTACATTCACCTTGTTTTAATTTCATTCGTCTTATCTTATTACCGGTTACCACAGTGCTCATTCTCGTTTTTGAACTTACACACTTCATGTATGGACAATAATATTTCTTCACTCCCAGAATTGAAGCACACCACTCCAATAAAATTGTACAAAGAGCCATCTGGATGAAGTTTGTGCCACCAAAACGATCCAAAACTATCGGTCCATAAATTTAATGGTTGCCCAAGTTATCGTTGTCTCCATTGTAGCCGTAAATATAGTTCAGTTTACTGAAAACTCAATGAACACCAAATAAAAGATGAAATAACCGAAATAAGGAATAGCTTGAACCCGTGATCAAACGTTTTACCGAAAAGTACTTAGAAGATTAAACAAGTCTCAAAAGTTAATCACCAAGCAAAAAGTAAAGAATCCTAATAAGAAAAAAAAAACTTCGAAAATTATGAAATTTGTTGTTTTTGAATGATGGAATTAGCCTATATGGTTGTATATCTTGTATCTTATTAACATCCACCAAAAACCACCTATATATAGCCATTTAGCCTCCTTGTTGGCCCACATTTTTCTAAAATTTACTTTTTCTTAACTCATTTTCAATTACACATTTCATTTACTTTTATTAAAATCTACTAAAAATTTGATATTTAAATAAACCAAACTGGGGCTTAGACAACAAATGCACAAACCATCATTATACAAGTGATGGAAAACGTAGTCAAAAGTTGAAATGGAAAAGTGCTTCGTACATCTTTCCCAGCTGCATAGCAAAAATCACGGCCGCGAAGTTTATAAGCAGCACATCTTTCCTCGCAGGCTGCAGCCAAGGCTTAACTACTCGTCCGAGCCAATAGGTGGTTGCCTGTGACACTATCAATAGTGAAATTCTTAATAATATCATTTATAAGATGTAAATTAAAATTTAATATCAAAATAAAGCAATCTAACAAGATATTTTAACACGGCACAACTTACTTGAGCAGTGAGTACATATATACTCGTACATGCAAAATTCCAAAATGTTGTGAAATAGAAACCTACCGTAAAAAAACATATTTCTTTAGAAATATCTCCGGTGAGCCTGACGTGGAAGCTTACTAATGGGTGACAAATGATAAGAAATTTGTGTCCACAACGCCGTACAATAGTAAAATACCATCACAATAATTTATATAATCTTTTCACGGTAATGGCGTTTCTTATCTCCGTAGAGTACAAGCCATTACAGCAACAGGAACAACTCTTCACACAACTTTTCTAAGGGCAGCAGTTGTTGGAATAATGTTTCCACACAAAGAGGAAGGAGAAGGCACAAATAACAAGAAAATTCGAATAAAAGATGAAGGTTTAGATACGTAATCGTTGTCCTTAAACGATATTTACCCCCCTCTTGAATTAAATTTGATGCTTAAAGGGATTCTTAGCAAATAATTTGCATGATTTATCAAGCCTTGAAAAGAAATAAACATTTAAACAATAGTGAAATTCTTTCAAAACTTAATAACACAAGACATAACTTTGAATATGAAAGAAAAGAAGTTTTGATCTTTCTTATGGAATGGAATTTGATCTCACGTAGTTTTAATATGTTTTGTATTGATCATTAATCATCTATTTATAGATCTCAACATATAATACATGAAATGGTGCCAAAACATGATGAAAAGAAGCAATTTTTCATCCAAACGGACACCAGGTTCCAAGTTGAAAAACCAATCAATGGCTAATTTTTAAACATATGCGTATGCATAATATAATCTATGCGTACACATGGTAGAATAGCCTTTGCGTACGCATGGGCAAAAAACTCAAATTTCTCAATTTTATTCCACATTCTATTTTATGTTTTGAACAACAATTTCAATAATCTCCCACTTGTTCAATATTCAATAAAATCTTATATTCAAAATGTACAATACTTATGCATAAGGATTAAATATCTTTCGATTTGAATCTAACCTAGAGTAATTCAAACAAATAAAGTCGAAATTAAAGGTAGTATGAAACCTTTGAGCCAATTATTCCACGTGACAATACCAGTAAGAACAACAAACAAGTATTAAGTGTTCTCAAGTTCCTTAGCTCGCTTAGCGCTAATATGGCATTGTACTCATAATTTTCAACAAACTTTGAAGAGAAAATTAAGGATGTACCACCTCGAAGTCCTTCTAGTATTTTTATTACTTTTAGAAATACTTTTAGTTAGTACTGAACTTTATTAAAAGCTTAAAGTTCAACTCTCACTTGAGTAACAACCATCATTATATAATTAGGATAGGATTATCGCGGATTTTATAATGCTGAAATTATCCACATATCGAATGACTTGTTATTACTCTTTGAACCCGTGGATTACTTGTTAAGTAATGACAGGTAAGATTGTCATCATTGTTAAATCTTTTAGTTTAAGAATTTCAGTCCCATCTTACTCGAAGTAGACATTACTAACTCCATTTAGAGGTTTAGTTAAAGGTTCCGCTATATTCTTTATTGACTTAACATAATTTAGGGAAATTATTATACTCTTGATTAATTTCCTTATGTAGTCATGTCTTAAATTCATATGTCTAGACTTTTCATTGTAAAACTTCTTTCTCGATTTCTGATAGTGCTACAAATTTAAATCCCATAGTTGAATGTGTTATACAAGTTCGTTTCTTTGATTTCCAAGAAATAGCACATCTTCCAAGAGTAAGCATCCAACCCAAAGTAGCTTTACTTTCACCCATACAAGATATCCAACTAGCATTCATAAATCCTTCTAATATAGCGGGAATTTAGTATATTGTAGACATAAGTTCTTGGTTTTCTATAAATAACCAAGAATTCTTCCAATGGTCTTACAATGTTCCTTGCTCGTATTACTAGTAAACCTACTAAGATTACTAATTGCAAATGTTACGTCCGCTCTTGTGTATTAAACTCCAAACATTAGACTCTCTATAGCAGTTACATACTCTAATTGAGAAATTTCTCTTCTATCATTCTTTATAGGTTTTAAACGTTGATCAAGGGGGGGTACTAAATTCTTTTATGTTTAAATGTTTGAACTTATTTATCACATTTTCGATATAATGTGATTGACTCAAATCGTAACCCCATCTGGTTTTAGTAACTTTGATACATAAAATAGTATCCACTTATCAAATATCCTTCATCTTGAATGTGGAAGATAGAAATCTCTTCGTTTCTTTTATTCCATTCATGTGATTACTCAAAATCAATATGTCGTCAACGTATAAGCAAATAAATATAATACAATTATCACATAATTTGGAATACAAGCATTTATCTGCACCATTATGTTTGAAACCAAATGAATTAATAGCTAATCCAAATTTCTCATACCATTTATTGGGTGCTTGCCTTAAACCGTATAATGATTTCAATAACTTGCACACCTTATGTTCATTTTCAGGTAGAGCAAACCCTTCGAATTGTTCCATATAAACCTCATCATCAAGATCCTCATTTAAGAATGTCGTCTTGATATTCATTTGATGAACATGCTAGTCATGTATAGAAGTTAATGCGAATATAATTCTAATTTATGTTATTCTAGCTACCGGTACATAAGTATCAAAATAATATATTCCCTTCTTTTGTCGATAACCTTTAGCTACTATTCTAACTTTAAATGTATTAAGAGAACCATCAACATTATATTTTCCTAAACACTAATTTACGTCCAATAGGTTTGGATTCGGGTGGTAAGTCACAAGTTCTCACGTATTGTTTGACATAATTGAATCCATTTCATTTTAAATTGCATCTTTCCAAAAAAAAAAAAATTTCTATCACGAGAAGCCGTAACTTCTCTATAAGTTTTAGAATTGATTTCTACTTGTAGAACAAAATGAATTGTTCTTACAACATTCTTCTTAATTCTCTCTACTAGGTAAAGTGAAATAAGTTGAAAATCAATTTCATCATATCCTAAAGACTTTCAATTTGAGTTCTTTTACTTCTTCGAGGTTCACTAGATTCATTATCATCTTTATAAGATGTTTCATCTTTTGTTCTACTAGAGTTTGTGATCTCTTTAAGAGTTTCCCTTAATTCATTATCCGAAGACAGTGAATTCTCAAAGAACTCAACGTCATTAGATTCAATTATCACGTTGGTCTCCAAATTTAATAATCTATAAGATTTGTTATTATTAGCATAACCACCAAAGTCATAATTGATACCTCTTGAATCCAACTTGGTCCTATTAGGGTTCGTGTTCTTATAGTATGCAAGACGCTCTCTCATTTAAAACTATCAAATGTTAGTTTTTTTTTCCTTTCCACAATTCATAAGGAGAAACATTTGTAAATTTAGAAGGAATTATATTTAATATTCTACATGCACTCAATAATGTTTCACCCCATAAATTAAATGGCTAACATGGCATTTATCATTTCAACTATGGTTTATTTTTTTCAGCTAAACCATTTGGTTCGGGTGTCCTAGGTGCGAACATTGATGTATTATACGTTATTGTTCACAAAATGAATTAAATCACTAGAAAAATATTCACCTCCTCTATCACTTCTTATATTTTTTATTTTCTTAAGTGATTTTCAACTTCTTTTTTTATACATTTTAAACATATCAAAAGTTTCATGTTTATGTTTCATTACATAAACATATGTATATCTTAAGTGATCATCTATAAAGGTAATAAAATATATATTTTCACCTCTAGTTAACATATCATTTAATTCACATATGTTCGTATGAATTAATTCTAAAATATTATAAATCTTATTTACACTTTGATAAGGCTTCTTAGTCATTTTAGATTTTACACATGTTTTACATTTAAATGCATCATTTTCATTATATGATATTAAGTCACATTTTAACATTCTTTTCATGGCATTCTTACCTATGTGATCTAATCTAGATGCCTTAAAAATGAATTAATCAAATAAACAAACTCAACTTTATTATTAATCAACTTATCAACGGTACAAAGTTTGATCATTCCTTCACTAAAATAGAATTTTCCAACAAAATTCTCATTTAGAGATAATACAAGTTTACCGTACACTTTGTGTGCCTGATTTTCTAAGAGATTACCACAAAGTTCCTATTTATTTCAGGAATATATAGTACATTTAAAGTAACGATTTTTCCAAAAGTGAAGATAATTTCTACATTTTCTTTCCCAACCATTTTGGAGCAGCCTTCGTTGCCCATTTGAATCTCTTGATCTACATCCACTTTATAATAGATCTTGAATAAAGACTTATCATATGTTACAAGTATAGCTGCACGTGTATCATACCACTAACCAAGAACTTTTCGTTGATTGCATTGATCTCGCTTACGGTGGACACAATCTTATCTTCTTTGATAGAGTTTACTTTTTCTTCGAAGTTGTTTTACTTTCGATGTCGACATTCATTTGCATAATGTCCTGGTTTCTAACATAAAAAGCAACCGCCCTTGGACTTCTTCTTAAACTTGTTAAAATTTTTAGAAAGCTTTCTCTTGTTGGATTTCTTTAAAAGTTCGATAGTCTCCATGGAATTGGCTTTGAAGTGTCTTCATAAGAATTGTCATTCTTATTCTTACCCTCGATTCTTCTTCAGTACGAATATATTTCTGCACTTGTTCTGAAAAGTAATCTTGGAACTATGCATTATTTTTTTCTAATATCCTTTCCAATTTTTTGGGAGTTTTGCAATGATTGCTCCCACTTGAAAAGATTCCAAAATTTCAATAATGCCCGCGTTCAACTTGTTGACAAAACTTGCAATTCATGCACTTGGGGAAGAAGAGAATGTTATCAGGGAATTTGAAATCGAAATACTTTGATATTAGGAATTTTTTTGTACCTTCTTCTTCGGCTTTATATTTATTTTCCAATGCATCCCAAATGTCTTTTGTAGAAGATGTGATGGTGTAGAGATCACACAATTGGTCGAATAAAGCATTGAGAATATGACCATGGCATATGAGTTCATCCTCTTGACGCTTTTGTCTCTCCATCTTTAAAATTTTGGTATCTTCATCCATCGGATCCGAAAGTCATGTCAATTCTATATCAAAAATGTAGAAGATTTTCAATGTCATTAGGAGAAACTTTAACTTGTCTTGCCACCTTATAAAATTCGTCACATCAAAACGGTTTAAACGAACGAGGTCTTGATTCATCAACTTGATCGTAGTCATGGTAGTTTCATTCTCCATTGCAAGATATCGTTTGATATTGTTGGAATAATGTTTCTACACAAAGGGGATGGACAAGAAACAAAGAACGAATAATAAGAAAATCGGAATAAAAGATAAAGGCTTAAACATGTAATCGTTGTCTTCAAACGATATGTGTCATCTCTCGGATTAAATTTGATACTTAAAAGGACTATGGGCAAATGGTTTGCAAGATTTATCATGCCTTAAAAATGAATAAACACTTAACTACTAATGAAATTCTTTCAAAACTTAAGAACACAAAACATAATTTTGAATATGAAAGAAAAGAGGTTTTGATCTTTCTTGTGGAATGGAAATCTTAAGTAGTTTTAATGTATTTTGTATTGATCATTAATCATCTATTTGTGGACGTCAACCAATATTACACGAAATGGTGCTGAAACGTGGTGAAAAGAAGCAATTTTTCATCCAAAAGGACACCAGATTTCAAGTTGAAAAATCAGTCAACGACTTGTTTTTAATCATATGTGTACGCATGGGAGTAGAATAGCCAATGCGTAAGCATGGGCGAAAACACTTCCACGTTCTATTTTATTGATTTTAAACAACAATTTCAACTGCAGTCGTCGATGTGAGCCTCACAACCCCAAAAGTACTGTATTAGAATCCCCAAAAAAGGTACAATTCGTTAAGTTTTCATTGCTAAACAATCCATGGAAGGGGGTACACTGAATTTAGGCGAAGTAGAATGTATGTCTGCCCAGTGGCCGCTGCACAGAAGGGCATTTCGGAGAAAGCGGTAAATAGCGTGAAAAATACAGAGGAAGCATGCTCCGAAAACACTACCTCCGACAAGTGCTTCGTTGTGGGATAAGGAGGAGGAGCTGAGCGCAGCGGCCAGCCATGCCCGGGATTAGAAGAAAGAGTCGGACCCGTTGGAAACTTACTACAAGGAAAACCCGGAGACTGCTGAGTGTCGCACTTATGATAATTGATTATTTTGTTGTGGTTATGTTTCAAATTTATTAAGGTAAATGGTTTAATTATGGTCGTTTGATGTTGTAATGGTTGTATACTTTTGTTTATTCATGATCCACTTGTATACATATTTATTACACTAAATCATACAACTATTTTTTATATGTTTCAAGTGTATTTCAAATTTTAATTCTTACATCGATATCCATTAATACTCCAAATTGGAGTTAATTGTTCAATAATCGAATTTAGGTTAGCATCTTCAATTTCTTACTTTACTTTAAAATGTCGAGTTTCAATCACTAAACTTCTCAAACTATTGGACGTTATTAACTGAAATCACTTTCATTTTGCATTTCAACGGAATAACTAACTTGGAACGTGAATTTCACAATTTGTGTCACCTTATAGTTAGATGCTCAATCACGATAGTTGGACAGTCCACATAAGCAAAACGTTTTTTATTGTTCACTATACTTATAGGTGATCGAATTATAGCCACTAAACTTCTCAAATTAACACCGGGATGATATGAAAACATGGGTTTTCGTTTATTTTCCGTGTTTTAATGCTGTATTATTATGTGTTTAAAAAGTTGTTTATCATGTGTAATAATTCCATCATTGAAGTAATTAGCTAAAATGGTCAACACGGAAAGAAAATGTTCATCAACCTGGAAAGAAATTTCTAAGCACACAATAACACAACATTAAACATAGAAAATAAACAAAACCCATGTTTCCATATCATTCCGGTGTCACTTAGATAAGTTTAGTGGCTATAACTCGATCAGCTTAAAATATAGTAAGCAATCAAAGACGTTTGTCAAAATATATTAAGCAATTAAAAAATGTCTTCCGTACATGGATTGTCCCTCTTTCGTGATTGAGCATTTAAAGGTGATGGGGTGTCAACTGTCAAAGTATGCTTGGTTAACTATTCCGTTAGAGACACAAATTGGAACTGATTCCAGTTAGTAATGTTCAAAACTTTGAGAAGTTTTAGTAGTCAAAACTTAACATCTTAAAGTGTAGTTAGCAATTGAAGACACCATCTAAGTTTAGTGAGTATTGGAACAATTAACTCGTTCGAATTGTGTGAAAAGACCATATATCGTTGCTATGTGACGTGTGCAAAACAACCATGTGTCCGCGTGGATGTTAGGTTATCCTCAATGTTCTAAAAATCAAACATGATTGATCAGTTCAACTAGAAAGATTTGAAACTGGCCATAAAATCGATTCGATTATGCTCAAAGAATCCATGCTAAAATTGCTAAACTGGTCAATTAATCAAAGATCGATTGACCCGGATACGATTTTCACGAGTTGACTAATTAGAATCCAGTTTAGAAAATAGAAAAAAAAATCGACAATTTTTTAAGTTCTTTCTAGATCTTCAAATTATTTTTGACCTTTTTACCTTATCTTTGATGCGGCTGAAGAAACGAAGATTGGTGTTGCTTTATTTCCCCTCTTTTATTTTTGTCCCTCCCCTTCTTCTTTTTTGCTTTCTATTTTTTTTAGATCTTTGAACTTTTCATTTTCGCCTTTTCTCTTTCATCCCTACATTCTTCTAATGATGACAATGGCTATGTTCGTCTCAATTCTCAAAATCCAAAAAAGGTTGAGATCCATTTTTATTTAACATTTTTTTGTGCACTAATCCCCTATTTGACAACCATTATTTGGAAACTCATTTTCTACGTACTCATTTTCAACTACACATTCACACAATGAAATATTTTGTATGTAAATCCAAAATTTTTCTCTACTTTTTAACCACACATTCTTCTAAAAACCACAAGACCCACTGTTGATGTGGTTACCACTTCAGCGATGGGTTTAATTTAAATAGATTTTTGCCTTGACTGTTTTCCCTTCCCACATCATATTTCAAAGTC
>CAIGRP010077665.1:0-14867 GCA_903798385.1 Fraxinus cuspidata
TTTGAAAAATTGTTTTGAAAATACCGAAAACAAGTTTTGAAAATTTTGACTTGATTATAACTGAAAACACTCAAAACGACAAATTTGTCGTTTTATGTTTTCTTTATAAATTTTTAACTTGTTTTCAGAAATGTGTTTTCGAAAATGGGAAAGAGAACGGGTTTTCGCTGTTTTGGAAAATCGAAAACAGAAAACGGGTTGAAAATGGTAAAGAGAACGTGCCTTCAAGTTTTAGAAATAATGGGTCAAGCAGGGACTTCATATTTCTTGTACATTGTTCATTTGATCTGATAATATTACCATGAATATTGGGAACTTGCAAAGATAAATCTAATTTGTTGATCGTTAAGCCAAGTGCAAAATGCTAATGTTATCTCTTATGCAAACTCCGGCGTCAGTTGATGCTGAGCTTGAGTATGAACAATAGGTTCAGCTGAAGTCGAAACCGAATGATGAGAAATTATCAATTGAGAATCCGAAATGAAGATGAAAATGGGACGATGCAGGTTTTTGGGAGAATTGAGTTTGGCTTCGTTGATGCCAGCTTCATCAAATGCTGGGCCAGCAGTACTGATCGTCCGTAGCTAAACCCTAGTAGGCTAGTAGCCCTGTATGGATCTCTAATTTCAGAAGCCTGTGCCAATGGCCTCCATCTTGTCCATCAGTATCTTCTATTTCTTCTCCCATGGCCATAAACAGAAACTTGACATTTTCTAAAGCACTAATTTAAATTTCCTATATGATTTTTGTATAAAGCTCTTGAAACTAATAATACAGTTGATCTCAACTATTGTAACAATCTTACTTTCTTTTACAGCAAATTAGAGGATTCCTATCCAAAAAATACTAAATTATAGGAACTATTAGAACCTACTAGAAATAGCATTGGGTATAAATACTTTCAAGCTAACCAATTAACTTGTTTGAGCCTCTTTTTTTTTTTTTTTCAAAAATGCATTGAAATTGGAATTTGATGGAGAATGTGTGATTGAAAAATAAGAAAATTTTTGAATTCACGTATAATATTATTTATTGAATATTATTTATTGAAGAATGTGTGATTAAAAATAAAAGAAAAAAATATATTTTAAAAATAATTGAAACGAAACAAGGGCTAGGATATTCAAAAGTCAATAATGTTTGGTTATGNTTTTTTTTTTTTTCAAAAATGCATTGAAATTGGGATTTGATGGAGAATGTGTGATTGAAAAATAAGAAAATTTTTGAATTCACATATAATATTATTTATTGAAGAATGTGTGATTAAAAATAAAAGAGAAAAATATATTTTAAAAATAATTGAAACGAAACAAGGGCTAGGATATTCAAAAGTCAATAATGTTTGGTTATGGCTTCACTACCTTACTGAAAGCCTTTTCCTTAGCAGGACCAACTTAATAGAATCCCTGAACTGTTTAAGCTACTGACAAGTTTCTAGAATTTAAACCCTTGAAAGAAGAAACAGCTATCCAATATATATGTGGAAAAAAAAAAAAAAAAAAGAACCACGTCACTTATTTATTGTTTCTAGACGATTAAGATTGAATACAATTTAAATTCTAAGTTAAATAATCACAAACGTAGAGATCAAAGCAGTAAAGAGTAAAATATTATTTATTGAAGAATGTGTGATTAAAAATAAAAGAAAAAAATATATTTTAAAAATAATTGAAACGAAACAAGGGCTAGGATATTCAAAAGTCAATAATGTTTGGTTATGGCTTCACTACCTTACTGAAAGCCTTTTCATTAGCAGGACCAACTTAATAGAATCCCTGAACTGTTTAAGCTACTGACAAGTTTCTAGAATTTAAACCCTTGAAAGAAGAAACAGCTATCCAATATATATGTGAAAAAAAAAAAGACTCAACCAATTCCAGGAATTGGGTTAATTCCTGTTTCAGATAAAAACATACAGCAGAGATCCATTCAACCAAAATACATTATTTACAACCTATTACTCTTTTCCCATGTATGAAAAGTAAACCAGCTATTACCTATACAACTCGTCATAAATGCGACAAACTTCACGAAACGACTAAACACATGGAAAGCCATGATGCTTGGGCATCATACACCACACCATAGAGAAGGAATCTTTAGCAAACATCATGAGTTAAAGAATACTTCTCGTTGTGTGTATGGATCTTTTAACTTCCACAAGCCAGGCACTCGTCGCGGTTAGTTAGAGAGCATACCACCTGCACCATTTTAGTATTCTCATCATCAACTGTCGCCTTGGGATCATCCTGCAATGAAATTACAAGACCATAATTAATTTTAAGATAAATGTATATGGATTGAGATGAAAATTATCACACCATTCAAAAGTGTTTACCTTTATCATGGAAGTGTCGACTGTAAATTTTATAGCATCAGCTGCTGCACGTGATCTTAGATAGTACATCCCTGTCTTCAAACCCTTCAAGTCAAAGTATGAGGACCAAGAGTCAGGGAAGTCTAAAATCGAACGACAAATACAAACATGCAAAATCATCAAGCCACAGATATTATTTCCAAATATGCAACATCCACACTCCACTTTGTTATTCCCAGTTCTATTAGATGTGACGTTCTGGTAGAAACCACAATTAGACTATATTTAAACATCAAAAGAACCAATGTCTGGTTGAAAAGCATAAAATTCAAGCATATATCATAAACTAGTGTACCCTCGACCAGGCATGGAAGTGCAGGGAAGTAAGCTTTCCAAAATTTGGTTGGTCCATGTGGATGTTAAGGCTTTGACTCTGGTCTATGTAGCATCCACGATCAACAGCCATATCAACCAATACTCGTTGTTTGATCTCCCAAACAGTCCTGATAGAGTTAAATATATTAGCATAGGAAAACCGGGAAGATAAATAGAATGAAAATGTCTCCTAAAATTTAAGTCCATACTTGTAAATATCTCTAAGTTTTTCAGAAATCTCAGGAATTTTCTGAATAGAACCATCCTCATATATTATCTTGTTCTTAAGAGCAGGAGACCAAAGACCCATCTCAGTCAAGTCGTGAAGAAGATGTTTGTTCACCACAACAAACTCGCCACTGAAAAGAAGGTCAGCATGTAAAAATCAGATTATTGTTAGCAATATCCTAAAGCAAATGGAGATGTATAAAATTAACAAACTAAACCTTAGAACTCTGCGGCTGTAGATATTGGAGGTATATGGCTCAAAGCACTCATTATTTCCAAGAATCTGGCTGGTTGAGGCAGTGGGCATGGGTGCTATAAGAAGTGAATTCCTCACTCCGTTCTTTGCTATCATTGCCCTAAGAGCATCCCAATCCCACCTATCTGAAGGTTTTACTCCCCACATGTCCGGTTGGATAATTCCCTGTAAGGTACAGAAGCAATATGATCAGAAATTGGTAACCAGAACAAATATCACCAGGGAGATAAAATTCTAGTAAACGCTCCAGTTGTTATATATTACCAGTGGATAATGATTACTATACCAGGCTTCCAACCTAGCTAAGTGATTTTACTCATTTTAAATGACAAGTAGCTGAGATTTATAGATATTCCATCAATCACTCTAAGAGGAGACCAAGACAAAGACAGTGAAACTCCTGATTGTCAGCTACCTTAATACATACCTTGCTCATTGGACTGCCAACATAAGTCTCATATGGACCTTCTTTTGCAGCTAAGTCAGATGAAGCTTTTAAAGCATGGTAGTATATAGTCTCAAATATATCCTTGTTCAACTGTTGAGCCTGCAGTTGACACTAGATGTGATTAGACCAAATCAATTCACCAATTTTGTGGATAATGTAAATCGAATAGCATAGCAGCTATACCTCTGGAGAATCAAATGCCATGCCAAGCAAAATGAAAGTGTCAGCAAGACCCTGCACTCCAATTCCTACTGGTCTGTGTCGTAGATTAGACCTTTCTGCAGTTTCAACGGGGTAATAATTGACATCTATTATCTTATTAAGGTTCGCAGTAACAATTGCTGTAACCTGCACAGAACAAGTAAAACAGAATTGAACATCAAAACCATGACACAAGAGCTGAAATCTTCAAATGTTTAACAACTAAAACTAATGAAGGCAAATGATAGAAGAAATAAACAAATCAAACCTCAGCCAGTTTGTCAAAATCAAAATATCGGTTTTTTGAACCTATGCTGCCAACGAGCTTTGATGGTTGTGCTTCCATGGGCACTCCCTGCAAGAAATAAAAAATAAATGAATAGAAATGGGACAAGTGCAGGGTAGAAAGAGCAATGTTTTTCAGTAACATAATACCTTCTCTCTAACATATCGTGGTAGAGCAATTGATGCCAGATTGCACACAGCAGTTTCAGTAGGACTTGAGTACTCAATTATCTCAGTGCATAGGTTGGAGGATTTAATGGTGCCAAGATTCTGCTGGTTGCTTTTTCTATTGCAAGCGTCCTGTGAATGAAGAGTAAAAATAAAGTTAACACTAAAAGGATAAATGCTAGCAGAAAAGGTAATTAAGATAATTAACAAGTAAAGCATGTTTGTCTAGGTCACCTTATATAGCATATAAGGAGTTCCAGTTTCAATCTGAGATTTTAAGATTTCAAACCACAAATTTTGTGCCTGGACAATCTTCTTGGCTTTTCCCTGAGTCCATAGAACAAAAAATCAAAACACATGACAGTGAGATCACTTAATGATGACCTAAATGACAGTTTTGGTTGCACCTGTTTCTCATATTTGGTGTATAGAATCTCAAACTGTTCACCCCAACAATCGGCCAACCCAGGAGCCTCATTTGGACAAAACAATGACCATTGTCCATTGGATTGGACTCTTTGCATAAATAAATCAGGCAACCAAAGAGCATAAAACAGATCTCTGGCACGGTGTTCTTCCTGAAAAATGACGTAAAGAAGTGAGAATTGAAGTTATGAAGGTAATTTAACAGCAACTAAATTGAACTTCTAATAAATTTTGGGACACTATAGAGGACAAAAGCTGCCGTAAACATAGAATGATCAAAACACAAAAAAAATGCACAGCTCGCTTCTAAATTTACCAGTGGAGGAATGAGGATTCTATCAATGGCTGACAAAAACATTACATCAGTTGCTACTAAGCATATAGTCCATACTATACCTTCCCATGGTTTTTCCTCAGATCAAGAAACTCGAAGATATCAGCATGCCATGGCTCCAGATACACAGCAAAAGCACCTATCCTTATCATAGAAAGGAAAGCATAATCAAAATAGTGTTTAACCGAAGCATTTAGTACTATAAAACAAAACAAGGCATGATAGCAAACCTTTCCTTTTGCCACCCCCCTGATCCACATATCGAGCTGTATCATTGAACACTCTCAGCATTGGAACAATACCATTGGAGGTCCCATTTGTTCCACGAATATAACTTCCAGTTGCACGGATGTTATGCACAGAGACACCAATTCCTCCAGCTGATTTGCTGATGACAGCACACTCCTTCAGTGTATCATATATGCCCTCAATGCTATCCTCTTTCATGCATATCAAAAAGCAGCTGCTCATCTGTAAGCCATGAAACAGACGTGTGAACTATGAGGGTAACACAACAATTCAAACTTCTTCTGAATGATATACAGTGGAAAAAAAACTGGAAGCATAGGCCTAATAGCTTTAACTATGAACATACCTGTGGCCTCGGTGTTCCAGCATTAAAAAGTGTAGGAGATGCATGAGTAAACCATCGCTGAGACAAGAGATGGTACGTTTCAATAACAGAATCAATATCATCCTTGTGGATCCCAACAGAAACCCTCATCAACATGTGTTGAGGCCTCTCCACAACCTTCCCTTGGATCTTTAAGAAATAAGACCTCTCAAGGGTTTTAAAACCAAAGTAATCATACTCAAAGTCTCTGTCATATATGATCTCACTGTCAAGACGAGCAGAATTCTGAAAAAGAGGAAATCAAAATAGCATTAACAAGAAGTTAACAGAACATGCAAAATCAACAGCATCAACCCATAATCTGCAACCATTATGCAGGAAACAAATTAACTAATCAGAGTTGAACATGGCCAGCTGGAAGAGCAAATACCTTCATAATGATCTCATAAACATCATCAGCAATTAAAGAAGCCTTTAATCCCGACCTCTCACTGACATGGTTATACATGTCTTTGATCCTACATAAATTAGAGTCTTCACAGAATAAGTAACACGGCCCCAATTGTGAGCTACAACACTGAGAAACATGTGTCCGTGTGTTCATATTTGTATTCAGCAAAATGCACTTACGTCTCAGAAAATAATTTCTTGGTGTTCTTATGAAGATTTGAAACAGCTATCCTTGCAGCCAACTGAACATATTTCAATAAAATTAAACAGATGTCATTATTTATCAGAGCATGATTGCACATACATATATTAGCAATTAAATCTTGAAATTGCATTATCGATAAAAATAGCAGCACAATTTAATATCATGACATAAAGAAATTAATATATTCCCGCAAATCAATTTTTCGCCTATGCATAAGAGTGTACTAAAAAGTGAAAAAATTGGAGATAACAAAATAACAATAAAATTAAACACATCCAATGGGAATTCAAATGCAGAGAAAATATAAATCAGAAACAAAAACAAAACACAAAAGACAAATCATTACAAATGTAACAAGCCCAGAAACCACACAATAACTTAATCAATTTGCCGTAATATGGCATACAAAAAATAAAAGACAATTTTAAAATAATACACAAAAATTCATAAATACCAAGAAAATTAAAACGGACCCATAATCAAAATCATTACATAGCAGAAATAGGCAAGTACTCAGAATGTCAGGAATGGGGAACGTACGGAAGCATAGTCAGGATGATTAGCCGTCATAGCAGCAGCAGTCTCGGCAGCCAATTCATCAAGTTGGCTGGTAGTGACCCCCTTGTAGACCCCGGCGCAGACCTTCTGAGCCACCAGCGCCGGATCACAGTGTTCACTACTCAGCCCATAGCTCAGCTTCTTCAACCGCGCGGTTATCTTGTCAAAGTGCACCGCTTCCTGTCTCCCATCTCTCTTCACCACATACATTTTCCTCTCCTAAAAATTGGATTTTTCTCGGTGAGAAATTTTATCTAACAGGTTGTGGGTACTAGTAAAAATCAAGAAAAAACCTTTTCTTTTCCACAGGGTGGACAGTTAGGTATTGAAGAATATTTATAGATATGGAAATGGGTATTTAGGGTTTCTTGGGTTTTTTCCCACTAATTTGTGATTTTTGAAGTCGTCCCGCCAAATTAAAGTGGGGAAGCAGGAGCTGGAGGTGGGGTTAGGTCAATCTCTACTTTTTGTGCAAATTATGGGATTCAAAAACAAAATAATTATTTAATTAAACTTGTTGAACACTACACTTGAAGATAAGACAAAATCTGTATCATTGATTGTTTAAAATATTATCACAATCAATGTATGAAAAATTGTCATCTCAAGATAATGTCAAACTTAATTTTAAATTTGATGTGCGTATAGCAAGATTGTTAATTATGTCAATTGATTTACTCGAAAAAGAAGCAATTGTAGTAATTAATGTTAATTATTTTTTAATTTATTTTAGGCACTTAATTTAGGGGTTGGCTACAGGAGCGTAAGATGGATGGACAATTTCTTTGGCTTTCATGACAAGCATTTGGACCTGTGGATTATTCATATGATATTTGGATGTCATCGAGGCAATTAGAATAGCCACACGTTTGACTTAATCGTATCTTAGCCCCTGTTTGACGAATATTGTTTCAAAAAATAATGTTTTGAATAGTGATTTTTAAATATGTGATTTTTAAATGTGTAATTGAAAATGAGTATGTAGAAAAAAAAAAACTTTCAAATAATGATTGTCAAACAAGGGTTTAATAATTGATCAAGCATTTTGAATAAATTTTGAATGTGTTGATTAATAATCATCTAAATAATAAATCAACTAAATATGCCATATAACTTTATGTATATCCCTTATTTGATATAAATTATAATCTAGATTTTTATTAAAATCAAAATTAATAAAAAAAAATTTAACCACGTATTTTATGGAACTTTTAACTTTCCAACCGCATATTTTATTAAATTTTATCAAAATCTGCTAAAGAACTGATGTTCATCTCCACCGAACAGGACATAAAATCAAATTGATGAAAATAAATTTTGTAAATCATGATATTTATGTAGTAAAATCATTTTTACAATATTCAGTTGTCAAAAGATTAAGTCCATATTTGAGACTCATTTTTTAAATGTCATTGGTACATATTGTTTTTCCTTAATTTTTAATCATACATTATTCGAAAAAATCACTGTTACAAGATATATTCGCCCAAAAATTGAAGTTCAAACATAGCTTAAAAGCACTGTAGTTACTTTCACGATGTAAATAGTATCCAAACAAATGAGACATAAAGAATTACGTGGACATTCGTTAAATACTTATTAGTTTTTTCTAATAATAAGAAGACATTTTTGCTTTTCACATTTATCTACCTTGTGCGCTTAAATTTTCGGAGGATGAAATTGTGGTTGAATTGGAAGAGTTGGCTTGGAATTGAGACGAGGGGGAAGGTAAGTGGAGATCATGCATCATTTGAATAGTGAAAGCCCGATATTTGGTAATGGACTTGTATAACATAAATTTTGAAATTATAGTTAAAAATTACTGTGGGGAATTTTCATGGTTCTGATTACAATAATTTAATCAATTTGTTGTAAATACTTTAAATCCTAATGGAGAGCATTAGTGGAGGGAAAGGAAAAGCAAAAGGTTCTTAAGAACTCATCCAGTTTATAATAGGGATGAGATAGGAAATATTTAAACTTCTAATTTTTGGTAAGATTCAGGTACTGTGGGAATCTATTTATTCAAGGCAATGTACTCTTGTATTTGTTTTTGATCGTGACAACATATTCTTCAATTTTAGATATTGCTGGAAATAGAACTTTGGTATCGGATGGATGGAGAACTTCATTTACCATTGGTTATGGTTTGACACTTCAAGATTTCTCGTTTTAATCAGTGGAAAAACATTTTCAATGCCTCCTTCGGTTGCGATGGATTACGATTTAGGTATATAGGATGCTTTTATAACTCTAGTATTCGAATTCCCGAGCATCAATTCCAAATTAATGTTGTTATTACACTTATCATTGTAGTACGTTAATTAAATTGTGATTCTTCAAAAAAAAAAATCCAAGTGATGCTTAAAAAAACTATGATCTATCTCATAAAAAGTAGCGATCAACGCCTCGAGTGAAGGTGGTCAAAAGGGGATGTCGAGGTTGATGACCCTAAGTGGGTGGTCAAAATCCACCTTCCCAAAAGGGATCGACCTCAACCACCCCGTCTAAAGGGGTTCAGTGACCTAAAAAGAGGGCGGGAAGCTCTCATCGATCTTTTCTTAGGGTAAAAATCAATATAATTTATAGAGAAATATTGCACTTAAGAAAGCTCAAATGTATAGAAGCAAACTTGGGGGAAAAATACCTTGGATCATGACCTATATAGAAGTTGACTTATGTGATGTGGCACAAGGATCTTCAGAAATGTGTTGTGGACGATGGATCTAGGGTGTGTTTGCCCTAATATCTTGTATAAGGATCTTCGGACACTTGTTGCATGAGATTCTTGGATATGTGTCACATACTTTGAAGATGGATCTGGAGTGAGTTTGTATAATGCATAAGGATTTTCGGACACTTATTTTGTTATATGGACATTGGATCTAAGGTGAGTTCATATAATGCACAAGGATCTCATACTCGTTGAGTTTTAGGATAACATGATATAAAAGAACAAATGTTTGCCTATATAATTGAAGCTCGAAAACAAAGATAGGGAACAATCACTAACCGTGTGAGATACACAAATGTGTATACCAACCTCCTAGAAGGGATTGAAGACCCTCAATCCCAAGCAACTTAGGAGGTCAGACCCTCTTGGGGTCAACCTTGACCCAGCCCTTTAAATCGACCACCCCCATTGGGTATAGTCAACATCGACAACCCCTTTAAATAGGTTGGTCAAGGTTGACCACTCCAATTTGAGGGTGGTTAACTTCGATTGCCCTTTTTTATAAGGTAGGTCGAAGTTTTTCTTGGGCGACTATTTTTTTCCTTCAATTGTTGGTTTTTTCGAGCAGAATCATTGGGCTGAAAATCTTGATTTTCATTTTTTTTCAAGAATCGCAATTAGTAGATGGAGGACGAACTTATACCCAAACTAAAATCCAGCCCAACAGTAAACTAAACCCAAATTATAATACTCAAACGTAAACTTGGGCAGTAAACATTGACCCAGACGAAAACCCACCCCAATGCAACAGAACCCAAATAAAACCCAACCTAATAGTGAACGAAACCCAAACCCAAAATGAGCCCAACGAACCCAAACTAAAACCCAATCCAGCAGTGAAAAATCTAAACAGGAATCCAACCCAATGAACCCAAACTAAAACCTAGCCCAATAGCGAACCAAACACTAACCCAGCAGTCAACTCAAGTCCAAATAAAACTTAGCCCAATAGTTTTAGTATTCGATTATTAATATTCAAAGCTACTTAATATGATAGTGGTTAAATTAATTATTTTGCATCGCATTTCAAGTGCCCGTGGCGATAGTATTTAGCCCGATGGACGGATTACAGATTTTTTTAGATAGCTTTCGTTCACGGAGGGGCCAAAGGCTCTAGGCGAAAGTATTTGGCCCGAGGGGCTGATTACAAATTTTTGAGACAGCTTTAGTTCACGGAGGAGCCAAAGGCCCTTGGCGAAAGTGTTTAGCCCGAGAGGCAGACTATAGATTTCATTTAGATGGTACATATTCGATTGTTTACTTGTGATGTGATGAGATGATGATGTGGATTTGAGTTGATAATTATATAAGGACTATGAGATGATATTTTTTTCAGAGTTATGAAATGTCTCATGTTTTGATTATTATCGTATATTGTTACAATGTGAACTGTTAAATGATTTCAACTGAATTTTCAATAAAAATGGTATAACTGAGAAATATAATTATTTTCAAACTTTGATCGAAGAATACATGTGTCACGCACAAAAAAATCGGAGAAAAAAATAATCTAAATTAAATATATTATCGACGGCCGGTCAGACGGTGGCAAGCGTGTGTGGGCTTTGGCCCAACCTACTAGCACGTAGGTTATGTCCCCTTTAAAGATTATTGGTACTCCATGGAGTCCAAAGCCAAGTCTCAAACTTGAACAATATAAAGTGGTTTATACTTCTCTAGCTTTTCTACGTGGGATTGTCATTTTTCCAATTTCCACCAACTTTTCTTTTGATCTTAGTTTTTCATTCACCCTAAATTGGTTTTGAGAAAATAAATACGTGACATTACATTAATCTACTCATGAACGCTGGGCCAAAGAAATAATTAATTCAACTAACGAGACCCACTAAAATAATTAGTCAAAAGTTGGTCAAACCAATTAATAAAACCCAATTTTTCTAACAGATGTTACCATTGCCAATACTTGGATTGCTGGCTATCCGAAATGTGGGGACATGTTCTCGGCTGAGATGGTGTTTTGTGGCATTGGCCTGGATGCTTTGACTGTTTTTCCTTGGGATGCTATGATTGCGGCGTGTGCTTGTGTTGGGGTGTACCAACGCATGCGTCTCGACGGATTTAGGCCTGATTTGTGTACCATTCTTAATTTGCTTTCTTCATGTACTCAGCCTAATTCTTTATGTTATGGTATGCTAACTAAGGCTGCAGCTTCCACATATATACAGCGTCAGCAACTGGCCACAGTAGGAGTTGCTGGGAGAGGCGATTGGGTGACAGTATTGGCGCAACCAAAGAATTGTACACTTGTTTTGTAGCTAAACCTCGTATTTTGTTGGTCATACATGTATTATTTGAGCTTGATTTAGTTAATCATGAAAATGTAATACACCACAGAAATTGGAAAGTTGTCTTACAACTGGGCAGAAAATGTCACTCCTTTATGCCTAAATAAAACAAGTTATGATTGCTACAGCCTTTCCAATTCCCACATTTATTTGTCTTCTACACATCATCCAATTTTTCACCTCCTTGTTACATTCATGGGATGAAATTAGGAAGAATTTATTTGATTAATTTTAAATTTTATAAACCAGTTGATAATAATGTCTTATTTTGGAGCATTTAAACACTTGTATCATACTCTCAAGCTGTTAATTCTTGTACATGACATACAAGAAAATCCTAAAATTTCCTGAAACAATATGAAAATATACATACATTCACATATACACAGGACTGCAGGAGGAAAAAAAAATCTGAAATTTTCTCAGATTAAGAACAAAGAGAACACAGTACTGAATCTCCTTGCTACAAGATTACAAGTAGAAGCTGCAATGTCATAAATAAACTAACAAGGATATAACTATTTGTTCCAATCAAAAACATTTATTGGCTTGGTATCCATGTACAGATTATCGATAGTCCTGTACCTGCGTTTCTTGGGCTTGCAATTGATAACACAATCTTGCACGATTTTTTCTGATGAAGTGATTTCAACATCATTATTGTTCCTCTTGTTCTTGGAGGTGGAATTTGTTATACTGCTCTTGTTATCATCTTCATCTCCAAATATCAGTACAAGCTGCTCCGCCACCCATGCCGCCTTATCTACCTCTGACAAACTCCTTTTAAGCCCAGATGACAACGATGAACAAGCCATGATATTGCAGGAAAAAAGAAGGAACTATATATACTCTCTCTCTCTCTCTCCAGGAGAGTTTTGCTTGACGAGTTTTTATTGCTTTTTGGATCAAGAGAGCGTGTTACAGGTTGACGTGTTGTGGGAAGGGAGAAACTGCAGCATAGGTGCAAGGAAGCTGGTGGGAAAATTCTGTCTCTCTCTCTCTCTATATATAATATTATATATGAACACGTATAAAAAGGTCGATTATGGGGGACAAAAGTTGTTTTTCGTGGATTAATTAACAGCTACTCAATCGTGTTTATACTTAATTAATAGGTGACTGATGACTTCGTAAATTCCTTGGCGTTGAATCTAAAACATTTTTCGGAGACTTCTGATGGAAAATGACAACATTTGACCTATGCTTTTGGAGCTTAATTTTTGTCTCTTTATAAGGCTGCCCATTATGGAAGTTTAAATGTCTTGATACAAGTCTACGTATTGCACCCTCTTATAAGTTAAGATTATTAATTAACTAATCGTCTATTTTTTATTTTTTTTTTCGAGTCATTGATGTCAATTAATATTTATTCAAGATTTGAAATCAATTTTTTTTTTTTTTTTTGTCTAAAAGGTTTTATAAGTACATGAGAAATACACAATCAAAGTTTCTTTATAAATATAGATTAAAAATTAATAGAGATGAAAATTTAGAATATTTTTGGATTCAATTTTCAAGTTTGATCTTATTTGTATATGATATTATAAATTTTAGTTGAAATGAACAAGAAATTACGAGTTTTAATTTTGATCAAAAACTAGTAAAAGAATGATAAGAAAGAGAACTTCTTTGTAACCTAGCCGCACTAACCTCTCAACCATACCCTCGTCATCGACTCCTTCTCAACCTTTTCCACCCTAGCTCACCCACTCATTCCCCATTTGTATAGCACGTTTTGCCTCCTTCATCCACCTCATTCTCTTAACTCCTCTATTCTCGCCTTTTTTCTTGTCCAATCTCGAATGGTAGCTTGGGAGTGAGAGCACAGAAGAGGTAAAATAATTATTTCCATAAAAAATTAAATATAAGAGTGTATTTGCATTTTTAACGAAGTGACTATTTAATGATCAAATAGATTAAAATAGTTTTGTTAAGAGACTTGTTGAGGAGGAGGACTGGTACAATATTTTTATTTAATATGTATGAGTCGTTAATCAACAGAGAATATACTTTTGATTTGTTACATAAGAGCAATGGGGATTTCATTCTCAATTTCCTAAATCTTTTAGGATAGGTGACACTCCTGATTGAATATTGATATTTCTTAAAAATCAAAATTCTCGTTGGTCGGGCTTCACTAATAATTGTATAAAAAGATAAATTCTCAAAACATTAAAAAATTAAAAAGAAACAAATAAGAGAAAAGAAAGTCAAAGAAATGTTGAAAAAAGCAAGGGTAAATTTCTGAAGTCGCCCAATGCAAGTCACTAGGTCAAGAATCAAGATTAAAATAATTAATAGAGATAATTGCATTAGCAGTCCCTAACCTTTCAACTTTTTGTAGATTTTACCATAATAACTTTGTGTCAAACATAGTTACAAACCTTTCAAAAATTCGTATATGGGGTCCAAATGGATGAAAACCATCCATCTTACCGTTAGTTGACCAAAAAAGTCAAAATGTGATCAATTTTAACCAAATTGAAAAAGAGCAAAATGGTATTTTACATTTTTTTCATATTAAATAATTAAAATAACTAAATATAAAATTGAAAAAAATCATCATCTCCCACGATTATCTTCTTCCACATTCCAGTCCAAACCCTACATCTACCCCAAAACCAAAATCACTGTTACCTATCGTCGTCCCCACTACCATTGCCGCTACCAAACCCACAACCACTATATTCTCCATTGCCAAATGGAACCCAAATTGAAAATCAAATTCGAACCCAAATTCATCTCCTTGTCCGCCTCAATCGTTGCTGCTCTCTCCAAAATCGAACCCAAAATCACTGCTCCGTCCTTGTTTAGTTGCTGCTCGTGCCATTGGGTGGAAATCACCCAATTTGACACATACTGATGAAGTGCGTAAGGAGTTAGAATTTATGATGAAGTGGGATTACAAGGCAAAATAATAATTTCATGATAAATTCGAACTTGTCCGTTTTTGGCGAATTGATAGTCTAATTCGATTGGAAACGGGTCATTGATCACAACTC
>CAIGRP010077676.1:0-10376 GCA_903798385.1 Fraxinus cuspidata
TGTGGATGTTTAGCAATATTGTCAAGACCAGAAGACCAGCAGGTCTGAGGAAATCGGTTTGGTAATAGAGTAAAAACAAGAAACTTAGATACCATGAACGTAAGCACCATACCATATAGGTGGTTCACCCCCATACTTTGACTTTATTTTAGCACTGGTTCAACTTCTGAACCTTGACCTTTTTACGAGGTCGATGCCCAAGCCAATTTCTTAAATATTGATGTTCAGGCATATTATTTTTTTTAGCAAAAGCCCTACTTTAACTAATAAAAAAATATATTTATTTTAATTTCTTATAATTGTACTTTTTAAGCTTATGCAAACATGATCTGAGAGTCCGAAGGACCAAGAGAAAGAGAAATATTACTGAAATGCTTGCTTACCTGTAAGCAAGGGAAACGCTGGCAACTCAAGTGGCTTATCCGGAACGCCAACCAGTACTATCTTTCCATGAGGCTTCAACAAACTAAGCAAGGGTAAAATGGGGTGATGAGCAGATACAGTATCAATGATCCCGTCCAATGTTCCAGCTGCAGCCTGAATATGGATAAATATAGAGTTACTGTGATTTCATGTCTCAGCAGAACATCTAAATTAAACCAAGCAAAATCCCAATTCCTCACCTTCATCTCCTCCGGATCACGACTAACTAAAAACAAGTCGGCACCAAGTTTTTCAATAGCTTCCTTCTTCTTATTAATAGATGTACTGATAACTGTAACCTTAGTACCAAAAGCCTTGGCAAACTTCACAGCTACATGGCCAAGCCCACCAAGCCCAACAACACCAATATTCATTCCCGGCTTGTCGAGTCCAAAGTACCTCAAGGGGCTGTAAGTCGTAATCCCGGCACATAAGAGAGGAGCACCAGCGTCAAGGGGAAAGTTCTCAGGCCAACGAACAATGAAGTGCTGATCAGCAACCATTAAATTAGAATAACCTCCATATGTAATGGTACCATCAGTGTAAACAGCACCATAGGTTAGTATCATTTTAGAACAGTAATTTTCAAGATCGTTGGTGCATTGATCACATTGGTGACAAGATCCAACCATACATCCAACTCCCACTTTGTCCCCGACCTTGACTTTCTCCACCTTGCTGCCAACCTCAGTTACTTCACCCACAATCTCGTGCCTGCAATAAACAGCCCAGTTCAACATATGCTTCAAAAACTTTTCCTTTCGAAGATTTGTAATCTTTTCACAACTTTAAGATGATTGAAACAGACCGCAACAGTTAGCATTCAACGTCTATGGTTTAGTTTATTAGATCAAATATCCATGGAAGACACCTCAGAATCAAGCCATGATTAGTGCAACTGGTGGTACAAAAGAGCAAAGACAGTTGTCGCTTTGTTTGTTTTTCATTGAGATGGGGCAAAGGGAATATGGAATCGGCAATGCTTGTATTCATCCAAATATGTCACAAGAATTTGTACAAATATTTCTATATTCTCCGTTTTCAAATCCAAATTACAACAATCACTGATCCTCACAATATTAACACAGTAATTGTTTGCGAGATGTGTGCATATTGAACCACCCCTCTAAAAAGCCCAAGGCATAACAGTATGGACACTTACAGACGCTCATTTACGTCATAATATCGATTCTTTATTTCTTATCAAAACCATGGCATGTCCTTAATTTCATAAATAGATAGCCGCCACACTTCAACCAGTAATACCTAGAATAATATCGCGTGTAGAGACAGAGAGAGGGGATTTTACCCGGGAACAAGGGGATACTGAGTGAAGCCCCATTCATTCTTGGCCATATGAAGATCCGAATGACAGACCCCACAATACAACACTTTGAACTGCACATCATGCTCTCCGGTCGCCCTTCACACCAAATACAGTGTAAATCAAATGAAAACTAGCCACATGCACAAAAAATAAAAAAATATGAAATAGAACTAGAAATCGAGATCTATACCTTCTGGAGAATTTTAAAGGTGAAAAAACTCCAGATGCGTCTCTTGTAGCCCACCCAACAGCCTTGAGAGGGTGCTCTGATTCGGGAGATTTCGCCATTTTCACTGTATTAATTATAATTTGATAAGTGTGATAGAAATTAACGAGGTTGCAAGAAACGGGAGGGTTCTTCTGGACGCCTCTGTGCACTACTGCACTCTCTATTTGTAGAGCAAGGCTCTAGGAATCACACGTAACCGACTACGTCACCATGAATCAATACGTTGCCAGAGCCTTTAAGATGATGACGCGTGTCATTTCGTAAACATTGTTCTCTGCTTTTGTTTTAGTTAAGTGGGCAAGAATAATTTATGGTTTAGACGCGAGAAATCAGGTGAACATTCTCGGGATTTAATTTACGCTTTTCCCATTTGTATAGAAGAAGAAGCAACGGAACTTGGCCAGAAACCCAACAAGGTTTCAAATTATTCAATTACATATTTGCTTAATTTGAATTTAGTTGTCATTTAATTGATGTGATATTTTAAGTTCTTATTTCAATCATATTCACAAAAAAAAAAAAAAAATTAAATACGTAAATTAAAAAAAATTTCTTACTTTTTAATCATACATTCTAAAAAAATTAACTATTCAAAACAATATTTTAAAAAAAAAGACCACTAAACATGGGCTAAATACATTTATTTATTTAAATATTCAATTATTTTAGAATATTTAATAGACAGTTAGACGGATACTAGAAACAGTAAGATCGAAAAACATTATCCATATAATCAGTGACGGATTCAGCACAAAAGTTCATTTTGAATTGATGTGACCATTGACCGTCGACAATCAGTGATCGTAAAAACGAGGTCATTTATTAAAGCTGATGGGAGGGCCATTAAAGGCGGTGGCAACTTGGATCAGGCCGACATGACGGGGCTTGGGGCAAACCACCGCCTCTCTTGCCCTTCACCTCTTCACAGGTAGAAAAAGTCTTCTTCTGAATTGTACAATGATTCATTTCTTTCATCAAAAGATGGTATTTTTCAACAGCAAAGAAATTGGATATGGGAATAACATAAATATCACATAAATTAAACACAAAATACTAAGCTAAAATCCAGCCAACTTGGCACAAGATGAAAACCCACAAACTTGCCCGGCGGAGATTATGGACTTGTTCTTATGGACAAAGATAAAAAAATAAAAAAATTGATAATCCATATAATATTAAATTAATTTAGAAGAACCCTATACAGATCTGTTGTAAAAATCGAAACTTTTGTTTTTCTTTTAGAATAAATAATTATTCTCTCTTGTGCTTGAAGTGTAACAGATCAAACAAAATCTGGTGACCATAGGTTTTATATGTAGAGCAAGTGAATCTTTTCTTGGAAATTAAGAGAATGATTGGCAATTTTCAGATACCTTTGTGAATTGAAAATTGATCTGACATTTAAACGGATCTGTAAATAAATTTTAAATTCTCATATGAAACTTCGGTTTTTTAAAAGGGGAAAAATTAGCTCGAACAGATCACTTGCGAAAAAAACTCAAAATTGTTAATTTTTGTTCACCAAGAACTCATCTTTCTTCCAAAATAAAAATAAAAAATCTCAGAATCAAGATTTTTCGACAACATAGCCGGAAAAAAAATGAATTGAAGCAAAAGCTTCATCTGGATTTTCACATAACTTGAAAAAAATAAAAATAAAAAATCAGAACCAAGAACTAGACCACTTACTTTTCCACTACAAGAAGGTAGAAAAAGAGAGATCGATTGCCTAAAAGGGCTATACAAAATTGCATATGACTCCTCTAACAAAAAGGATTTCAAATCAAAATAGTAGAAAAAGGATTTTCAAGCTGTCACCGTCTTCTTTGTTATCTCTGCAATAGAACTGCAACAATCACTCTATGACGCCAATGGTGTTAAAGAGTCCGGTGGATCCAGCATGAGCGGCCGCACCTCCTCGCCGAATCAAGGTTCTACAAAAAAAAAAAAAAAAAAAGAGTATATTAGCCCAAATGGTCACTAACTTCGCAAAATGTTTCCACTTGATCACTGAACTATAAAAATCATCATGTTAGTCACTATGCTTTGAAAAATGTTATTCTATTCATCATTGACTGAACTTCCGTCTAAAAAAATTGACCGAGATAATGACGTGGACGCCTACAAAAGTGTTACTTCATTTTGAATAACGTGACCATTTTATCCCCGTCTCTCACCACAAACAGAAGAAAATCCCCAATTCATCTCATTCCAAACCCTCGCGAAGAACGTCCCAAATCCAAACTGCCAAGTAGGAATTTCAGTCTCCCAAACCGAAGTTCCAGTTGAAGGAAGCCCAACCTAACGTCCAGCAACACGGAATCGTGCTTAAACCCTCGAAATTGATTGCACCCAAAAATTTCAATCGCGGTCGTGCTTCAATCAAGTGGTTACGATTGAAAATGAACAAGATGGTCAGGAGCTGCTTGTTTTATCTGATCTTCGTACCGAGGTTGAGGGGTTGCATCGGGATCAAGAAGTTGTGTTTTGAAGGAATGCGGGATCAGGAGGATCAAGAACTTAGAGAAAGCTGAATGTTTGTGAATTGGAACTGGTGTTTTGAAGGAATGCAGCAACTATTGGGATTGAATGCAACCTGAATAAAACCACTTCAGATGCTGTTAATGCAGCAACTATTGGGATTGAATGCAACCTGAATAAAACCACTTCACCTGAATAAAATCTCTTCTCAATTTTACGTCATTTTTCCTTCCCCAAAAATCATTTTATATTAAATTTGGTTATCATTTCAGCTGATTTCAGCTGAAACACTTCATTGTTGAAGTTACGGTTGAAGTGAGGAAGTAAGCGAGCTCCATCCGTGACAGGCAGATGGTGTTTGAGCTGTTTGGTTTGAATTTGGATTGATTGCTGTTTATCATTTATGTTAGATTGATTGCTGGTTTGAAGTTAAGTTTGTTGACAGATTTATTTCTGTTTATCAATGTACTCATCTTAGATACATTGCTAGTTTGGATCTCATGTTTCTGCTCATGATTACTGATCTGTTTAGATAGAATGCTGGTTTGGATCTCATGTTTCTCTTTTACATGCCAAAACTGCACGCCTGAACGAATTCCATCTCATCATCAACATATTTAATCCACAAATGCTTATAATAATTCATAGTAATTTCCAGCCATAGCTTCATATTTCCTTTGAAATGGATGACAGCAGGAAAGCACAAGGCATTTACCAAATTCTACCAGTAATGTATTGTTCAGTGCATTTCTCATTTCGCCAAGTATCAAACCGAGGCCTAAATTTTTACATTGACAAAATTAACACAGCTAATACAGCTGGAATTGAATGGGTTCGTAATGAGGCCTAAACTTTAAAACTCAAGTCACCATTACATTCATGCAACAACCAACGGGATACATAGTTAAAGTTATGAGTAAATTTAATCAATGCTCATTAACTCCAATATTGTTACGGTTACTCAATGCTCACTCATCTTTCTATATAATTACTCAACACTACTGATTTAACTCCCATCTCTCCACATGGACGGAAAATACACGTGGAAAATAGAAATCATACGTGGCAAATCTATTCTGTTAAATTTTGACAACCTGGAATGGAACCCACGACTTTCAAATCCAAAATATCTTTCAACCCATTTTAATGACATTTCTCTTCAACTGGATGTTCTTGATGTTTCTGGGAATGATTTCCATGGAAAATTTCTGTCTGGCATAATAGAATGCAGTCTCCTAAAGTATTTAGTTTTGGGGTTTAACAGGCTTGATGGAAGTATACCAGTTGGAATTGCTGACTTGAAGTGTCTTGTGTTCATTCAATTAGTAAATAACTCGATAGATGGAACAATTCCTTCGGATTTTGGGAGTCTTGAATGGCTTGAAGTTCTAAATTCACACAATCTCAAACTCAGTGGTGAAATCCCAATAGAGATAAGCAATTGCTGATTTCTTCTCGAGTTGTACCTCCAGAATTCCAAGAATTTCAGATAATACCCTGAACCTCAATCTGCTGGGTGATCCAACTTACGTGTTCTTTGCATGAAGCTACGTGAATTTATTTCAATTACATTGTGCAAGAATGATTAGGCACGACAAAGAATTTCAGATAAAAAGTGGATTTTGTCAGAAACAACGGGGAGAGAATTGATGGTGATTGGGTAGTTCTCCCAGGTCCATGATCTTTATCTCCAGAAACTGATTATGGATTTAATTTTATTACCTTCTATGTCCTGCTTCTAAATTAATTATATACTCTCTAGAAAGCTGCGCTTGTGTTGAATGCTTCTCGCAGATTTAGGTATACGTTGGACTTGAAAAAGGAAGAAGAAGAGAGGAAGCTACTAATTTCGGTATACGTTTGACATTTCCGACCATCCTTTTTAACTCCAAGAATTACAGATAATACCCTGGTGCATTAGATTGATCTCTGCATGGCTTGGTTTTTTCCAATGTTTTCAGTGATCTGTATAACTTGTGGTTGAAATGATTATTATGAATCTCATGTGGAGTAACTTTTTAGTTGGAAAGCTTCAAGTGCATGATATAATTTGGTGGACTTTCGAGCTGGTTTCTAAGGAGAGCTTAGTGTCCCAATGGCATCATGTGAATTTGCATGGCTTCTATTTCCAATTTTGCAAATTACTCAAAGCTTTATGCTTCCAGATACATATTTGGACATTTAATGGCAGTTTTGCACTCTATTATTTTGGCTCCACCCAACCCAACCCTTCCATTTCGATTTGGATTTGGAATCCACATCTTGCTAATTGGAATTTCTGGTTTGGAGGTTTGAGGGTTCTGGTTTGGGGGGTTGGGGGTTTTGATTTGGGGTTAATACAAAGCTTGTTGCAATTGAGGAAGAGAAAAGCGTGTTTGTTTGGTGCATTTTTGGTGACTTGGACATGGTTAACACCATCAACACGCCACGTATGATTTTTGTTTTCCACATGTATTTTTTCCATCCATTTGGGGGGATGAAAGTTAAGTAAGTGGCGGATGGATAATTATATGGAAAGATGAGTGAGTATTGGGTATTAAAGATAAGTGAGTAAGCAGTAACAATTAAAAGACCCCCTTTGGGAAAAAGAGTGAAAACTTGTAGTTATCATCACGATTTACAAGTCGTTATCAATAAAACTTTTATTTCTATTTTAAGTTGCCTTGAATTTTCGTTCATATAAATTTCAACGTCAACAAGTTTAATAACTATTCACTTTGATGGAAAGTGAATAGTTTCCTTTTATGGCCTATGAAATTGCATCTCTCTGCCTATAAATGTGAATGAAGCCCATCAAATAAAACATTCAATTATGGAAAGGAAAAGAGAGAGAACAGTTTCTAGATTTCACCAGTTTTTATTTTGCAGGTTTAAATATTTCAACTATAACTATGGATCAAGTTATGTTTCTTAATCAATTATTCTATATGTGAAAATCATGAATTCTAAAAATCTTGATATTATGGTTATATAATTGCTTACATGTTGTAACAGAGCCAAGTTAGGGAATTCTTGATTTTTCTTTAAATATTATTTATCATTTATCGATCATTAATTGTTCTTATCGATTTATGGATCAAGATCTAAAATATAGAAAAATAATTAGAAATTAATATCGGAAGGGGATCACCAAAAACAGCATGTTACCCGGAAATTTAATCTTTTGTTTACCTTTGAATATGTGCATTCAAATTGCTATGAGCTTTACTATCCACGAATTGTATGACAATTGGGCCCTGTTCTTTAAGAGAAGGGACAGTAACACGTACTGATATATGCAAACAAATTAATTGGAGGAAAGACATTACTGGTACCCATTTGCCTAAGGGTTTCAAATTTTTATAATGGATTTATTTGTTTATAATTGAATGTGTGAGATTGATAGAATTTTTTATGCATAACTGATTATGGAAGGAGGATACGAAGTGATATAGACTTTTCTTTGACTGTTTTTTTGGTTAGTGACCACTTATTTTCAAATTTTAATTAGTTTAACAAATTACCTTTTGTGCCTTGTTTATTTATCGTCAATCTGTAAATAAACATTAAGTGATAAATGTTTTGTTTATGTAATTAATATTCGATTCATGTTGTTTGTTAGTCACCAAAGTGGTCAAACGTTATGATATTGCGATCGCTAAATTACATAATTTATTTGTCAATTATTCTTGATGGTTTGATGCTTATAAATGAAGATGACATTATTGTTATCGTTGTCAAGAGTATATTGACGTTCATAGATTATAAAATTGTTATGAATCGCCCAAAGGCTGGTCAATTAATTTGATTAATCTTGAACATAATCGTGGTTAATTGATATATTTAGTTGGATGTGTTTTGTATATCCAAAGATAACAAACATGTTGGATTAAGATATATTTAATTACCAGTTATGTGAAATTAACTAGTATCATTATATTCATTGTGATGGTATAACGTAGTATCACTTAAAGGAGAACTATGGTATACATTTAATGTTATCTGAATTTGAATTTAAGTGTTTAAGTCAAAAGTCTAAGCATTAATGTTAGAGCAGTTTATATTTTGCAGTATAAGTTCCAATTTCTTTGCATTCGCATGCTTCATCTGTACCATTGTTCAATAAACTCAATTTCTTCGATTGATGTGAACAAGTCCAGTTCCAACTTAGGTGTTTTGGACTTAGACTTGGCACTTCAAGTTGAGAAACCTGCTGATATCACTGATAAGAGTAGTGCTAATGAAAGATCCTTCTATAAGGCTTGGGAAAGATCAAACAGATTAAACCTAATGTTTATGCAGATGACCTCAGCAAAGAATATTAAGTCCACTATCCCTAAAATTGAGATTACTAAGGAATATATGAAATTTGTGGAAGAACGTTCCCAAACAGCTGACAAATCACTCACTCGCACTATGAAATTTGATGGTTCACGTACCATGCATGAGCATGTTACTGAAACGAGTAACATTACAGCAAGAAATAAGACTCTTCGGATGATTGTGAATGAAAACTTTCTAGTACAGTTTATCATCAACTCCTTGCCTCCTGAGTATGGTCAATTCCATATGAACTATAATACCTTAAAGGACAAATAGAATGTGAATGAATTGCACAGTATGCTGGTGCAAGAGGAGATAAGACTTAAGAATCAAGGAACTCATTCTGTTCATCTCATAAGTCATCAAGGAGTTGGAAAGAAATATAAGAAAAGGTTTGGAAATGGCATTAAGCAAGGACCTCTAAAGATAAATGAGTCTTCTGCCCAAATCCACAATAAGGAACGAATGAAAGATACATGCCATTTATGTCGTAAACCTGGGTACCATAAAAAGGACTGCAAAAAACGTAAGGCATGATTCGAAAGTAAAGGTAAGATTATTTCTTATATATGTTTCGAATCTAATTTAGCAGAAGTTCCTTATAATACTTGGTGGACTGATTCCGAATGTACCACTCACGTTACTAATACGATGCAGGGATTCCTTACAATCCGGATCATAAATCCAAATGAAAAGTTTGTTCTCATGGGCAATCGAGTCAAAGCTCCTATTGAAGCTANTTACAACCCGGATCATAAATCCAAATGAAAAGTTTGTTCGCATGGGCAATCGAGTCAAAGCTCCTATTGAAGCTATAAAAACCTTCCGTTTGATTTTAGATACATGATATCATTTAAACTTATTTCAAACTCTTTATGTACCTTCTGTTTCCGATAATTTAGTTTCCATATCCAAACTTGATTATTCTGGATATTTCTTTAATGGTGGAAATAGATGTTTGAATTTGTTTAATATCCTCTTTGTCGAGACACTTTTAACCTTGCATCATAATGTTGGTACTAAACGTGGTTTATTGAATGAATGATCCGCTAACTTGTGGCATAAACGTTTGGGTCACATATCCAAAGAAAGGATAGAAATAATAGTAAAGAATGAAATCCTTCTTGACTTGGATTTTAGTGATCTCGAAACTTGTATGGATTGTATTAAGGGCAAACGAACCCAACACACTAAGAAATGATCCAAAAGAAGCACACAGCTTCTTGAAATAATACACACCGATATATGTGGGCCTTTTGATGTTCCATCATTTGATGAAGAAAAGTATTTTATCACTTTTATTGATGACTTTTCATGTTATGATTATGTCTATCTGCTGCATGAAAAATTTCAAGTTGCAAATGCTTTAGAGATCTTTGTCAATGAAGTTGAACGGCAATTAGATAGAAATGTGAAAATCATTAGATCTGATAGAGGTGGTGAATATTATGGAAGATATTATGAAACTAGACAACACCCTGGTCCATTTGCTAAATTTCTTGAAAGACGCTACATATGTTCTCAATACACTATGCCAGGCACACCACAAAAAAATGGTGTAGGTGAAAGATATAATCGTACTCTAATAGAAATGGTAAGGTGTATGTTAAGCAA
>CAIGRP010077702.1:0-10789 GCA_903798385.1 Fraxinus cuspidata
TAGAATTTAGCAAAAAATAGTGATTCTTACTATTTCACTAATTCATCCGACAAGTATCTCCAAAAGTCTTATTTTCCTAGCTAGTTCGACCGTATAAACGTGGAAATAATAATAATAAAAAAATAATTTATTTTTGATCAAAGAGACCTCATAATTTAATTATTTTTTTTTCAAATAATTCAATATAATTTAATTGTTTCTTTCAAATAAAATACATGATATATATCTAACAATAAAATGACGGCTCGTAAAGGTGTTCAACAAAACAAGATGGTCAATCTAGTGAATGATACTATAAGGAGATACCCAGGTATACACCGTCGACGACTAATCCTGTGGTTTATGCCTCGACCCCTCAAGACGCAGACCAGATAAACCGCGTGATGTGCCCCAAATTGGTCAGGGTCCAAGAGCCCCAACACTAGTCTCCCAAAGTATCGAGCGAGTCAATACTTGTTTCACCTTGCCTTCCAGAATAAATCCTGCCTTCCAAGAGAGAGCTTGCCTTTCAAGAGCCCCACGAATAGAACTCGCGACCTCTGAACTGCCAGCAACTAAGAGCCCCGTCATTTGCCAGTTGGGATGTGCCTCGGGGGGCTACTATAAGGAATGATTTTGGGGACACGTTTAGAGGTTGGAACTTTAACATTATATGTTTAGCACATCTCTCAATTAATTTTAATAAATTTTTATGCCAAGGGCTACTTCAAATGTTAAATAAGGCAACCCTATATCTCTGTTATTATTTTTCATTGCAAAGAACTTCCATCAAAGATACATTTCATTTCTAGTTTAAGAGGGGTTCTACAACCCATGTCCTCTTAGCCGCATGAAGATTATGTCTGAGTCTTTGGGTTTTCATGGCTTCTGAAATTTGAACCGCTGACCTCCCATATAAATTCCACATCATTTATCACTCGATCAACTACTCCAATTTAATTATTTCTTACAAATAAAATATATTCTACTTATTTAAAGAGCACCGTGATGTTTCAAAAAGGGGTTCGGCAAAATGAGGTGATCATTCTAGTAAAGGATGCTACAAGGAATGGTTTTGGGGACACTTTTAGAAGTTGGAACTTTACCATTATTTGTTTAGAACATCTGTCAGTTAATTTTAATAAATGGTACTGCTAAGGGTTACTTGAAATGTTTATTAGGGCGATCCTTTATGTCTATTATTATTTTTCTTTCTAAAGGACTTTCTTAGATGTTACATTTCTTGCCTGGCTTCAAAGGGGGTTCTACAACTGATGTTCTCTTCACGAGGAGTCATGGCACCTGCTCATTTACTATGTGTTGATGATTTATTTACGTTGCAAAGGAAAAACTTCGCGACATGAAGATTATGTCTGAGACTTTGGGTTTTCGTGGCTTGTGAGATTTGAACCGCCGACCTCCCATATGAATTCCACATCATTTATCACTCGACCAACTATTCCATTTTAATTATTTCTTTCAAATAAAATATATTCTACTTATTTAAGAGCACCATGATGTCTCGAAAAGGGGTTCAGCAAAATCAGGTGATTATTATAGTAAAGGATGCTACAAGGAATGGTTTTGGGTACACTTTTAAAAGTTGGAACTTTACCATTATTAGTTTAGCACATCTGTCAGTTAATTTTAATAAATGGTTCTTCTAAGTGTTACTTGAAATGTTTATTAAGCAACCCTTTATGTCTATTATTATTTTTCTTTACAAAGGGCTTTCTTAGGAGATACATTTCTTGCCTGGCTTCAAAGGGGGTTCTACAACCTATGTCCTCTTCGTGAGGAGTCATGGCACCTGCTCATTTACTATATGCTGATGATTTATTTATTTTGCAAAGGAAAAACTTCACGACATGAAGATCATGTCAGAGGATTTGGGTTTTCATGGCTTTTGAGATTTGAACGCAAACCTTCCATATAAATTCCATATAAATTCCACATCATTTATCGCTCAATCAACTATTCCAATTTAGTTATTTCTTTCAAATAAAATATATTCTACTTATCTAAGAGGACCGTGATATCTCAGAAAGGGGTTCTGCAAATGAGGTGATCATTATAGTAAAGGATGCTACAAGGAATGGTTTTGGGGACACTTTTAGAAGTTGGAACTTTGCCATTATTAGTTTAGCACATCTGTCAGTTAATTTTATTAAATTGTTCTGCTAAGGTTTACTTGAAATGTATATTAAGGCGACCCTTTATGTCTATTATAATTTTTCTTTACAAAGGACTTTCTTAGAAGATACATTTCTTGCCTGGCTTCAAAGGGGGCTCTACAACCCATGTCCTCTTCACGAGGAGTCTGATGATTTATTTATTTCGCAAAGAACACTTCGAGATCAAGACTATGTCTGAGACCTTGGTTTTTAATGGGTTAGTTATCAGGTGAATTGATGAATGGGGAGAACATAAAATTATTCTTCGAAAATCCATTGTTTTGCGACGTGCACATGCCCTTCTTTCTTCAGTTAGAATGAAATGGTACAGCCTACCATTTTGGTATTTGGGTGTCCTTCTGTGTTTAAGGGAATGAAGGTGGTGGATGCAACCGATTTCTGATAAAACCAATGCCAACATTGCCTCGTGGACGGGCTTCACCCACTCATTTGCATGCACACTTACCCAAATGCCCTTTCGTGGACTATTAAATATTTACATGGCTTGTGGGATTTGAAAATATATGATATATATCTAATATCAACCTGACGCCTCAGAAAGGGTTCAACAAATTGAGGTGGTCATTCTAGTAAAGGATGCTACAAGGAATAATTTTGGAAACACTTTCAGAGTTTGGATCTTTAACATTATTAGTTTAGCACCTGTCTGTTAATTTTAATAAATGAGTCTGCTAAGGGTTACTTCAAATGTTCATTAAGGCAACCTTTTATCAGTACTATTATTTTTCACCGCAAAGGAAATTCTTACACTATATATTTCTTACCTGGTTTCCTTGGGCGTTCTTCTGTCCGGCCCTGATTATTTTGAGGCCCTCAAACATAATATTTTATGGTTAAAAGATTTCACACTTTCAGGTGGATAAATGAAACTGTGCAATTATTTGAAAGGAACATGTTCTCTTTTGTATGTTCAGTATGCTACTTAGTTACAATATTTTAATCACTAGTTTATAGGTCAGCCAACAATCAAACTGATAGGTATAGATCTGAGGTCCCTTTTGATTCTTGACTTAATTGTTCGGCATTTATAACGAAACAAAAGCCAAAAAGAAGCCATTAGATGTGTTGGCTTATGAAAATGGAAAAATTGAATAGCTATAGAGATTTATCTTCAACAAAAAATGTAAGCAATCATGACAATTGAACATTCATACAGACATTACCATAATCACCAAGTGCAAGACGAATTGATATGTATTTCCATACAAACACACCTGTTGAATACAATTTTTTTTAAAAAAAATCAAAATTGCGGTTTCGGCTTGAGCGTGTATTACCTCCACTATAAAATATAACTGATTTCAAAACAAAAATATGTTGTTGCAAAAATTGAGATTTTGTTGCAAAAGTAATTTAGCGACAACAAGATGCTTGTTGTCGGCACCGTTGCGCTATATGAGTCACGAAATGTAATTTGCGATAATTTTCACTTATTCATTGCATCAACAAATTCACAACATTATTTGTTTGATGCGAAAAGTATGAAATAGCAACAAGATATTTATCACCATAATGTGTTTGCCACTCATATTTGTTGCGAAAAATTAAAAGGACAACAATTCGATTATTCCAATAAATTTTTATGAAAAATATTTACGGCAGATGTTTGTAATTAAATTTATTTTGCAACAAAGAGAGTTTATCACGTCATCACTTGTGCGACAATGTATAAATGTTGCCAAATGGAATCCGTCCAACTATTGAAGGCGCTATCTTCTGCAAATGGAATACCTTTTTTCCTGCTAAGGAATATATATATTACACACAATTAATTTCTTCATTCTAAAATTCAAAACAACATAAATAAAACTAGATTACAAGAATCGGTCCAACTATTGAAGACACTATCTTCTGCAAATGGAATACCTTTCTTCCAGCAAAGGAAAAAATATGTAATCTACACATAAATTAGAGTTTATATATAAACATATCCTACTTATCCAAAACAACCCGCCGTGCTTGAGCTGCTTCAGAAACGACCTGGAAATAACTTTCATCTTGACAATTACCTGTAAAGTGAATATAAATCTGTGAATTATTTTCATTATTAGACCACATGAAGAAAGAAAGCAAGCACAACATATGGATACACATTTACCTTATCTTGATAATTAATATCATGGAGTTGATACATCATCTGGTTGTGTAAATCTGCCATATAATCCTGATCTAAAATATTCCCTGAAATGATCTCGAGTGAGTAGCTGAGCAATGCTATTAAAAATTGGATAACCCCATAGTTTTTTACCTAATATATCAGCAAATTAAATAGAATAGAGAAAAGAGTTTAAGGACTTCAAACACCATAGTGAACATAGTATTGAAAGGGTAAACATTAATTTTCCAAATTATTTCTGAATTAGTAAACATCGTGTACACAACTGTTGACTTTCTGCATAACCTATTCCAAATTACAACTGTTACAAGTATCAAAAAATTATGCTAGTGTATTAGCTTTGTATTAATGTTAGAACTAATAAACTTACGTTAGCTACATTTGCAAGTTTATTAGCTTTGTAAACTTTTTTCGATTTCATAGCATAGAACGTACTGCCCTCATATTTGTATAAAGATGCCTTATGAATTCTTCGAAAAAGTCAAAGCATAACGAAGAAATCTAAGAACAAATTTGTATATATATGACACCTTTACAGCCACTATACTGAAGTCATATAGGATCAAAAGATCTGTATGTCTAGGGTATAGGCAGAATGCACGGGCTGATCAACTAACCATTAATTCTAGTGCTTGTAAATATGTTAATAAAAACAAGTTCATAAGATTTTTTAAATCAAGCAAGTCAAAATAAAACAAATTCATAAACTTCATCGAGATGATAAGAAAGTTCATTCTTTGTTATAAGATGAGAACATCAAAAGACAAATCGAGAAATGAGTAGTAACAGAATGAACCACGAAAAAATCACTGTTAAATGGAATGCCACCAGAAGGCCAAATATCAAATTCTTCAATATTAATTTCTTTAATGCTAAAATCTTGTCGAGTTCACAAGAACTAATAAATCACTTTAAAATCAAGCTTCATCTTCCTAATTTACAGCATTGAATGACTGATTTGTCCTCCATTCCTGAAGTTACTTGTGAGAACCAAAAGAATCCAAATTCACTACACTGCTGGGATTTTCCAATATAGAAAAAGCAGAACAATGCTTCCTGCTTTGAAGAAAATGGAGAAAGGGATTTTCAGAGGACATATTAAACTAAACCCATTTCAGAACTTCTCAAGATTCTCACCGTAAATCTCAGAACAACATACATACAAGACAAGAAAAGATCAACTAACACGCAGAGATTTGAAGAAAATGAACAGAAATATCAGAGAACTGATTTTACAACTTCTCAAAAAGCTCATAATAGAACCAATTTTTCAATACATCTCTTAACACACAGCAAATAATTAATAAAAACCCAATCGGGTCTACGTAGGAATTTGAATAAAGAATCAAATTTTAGAGCCTTACATAAGAAATGTTTGTGAAGAGGCATGACGACTGCTCAAAGAATCCGATGTGCATAGGCCACACGTATCAACCTTTTGAGAAATCTAAAAATCTATACCCTCAAACTCTCCGTTTTACAATCTATACGCAGTACACTCTTGTTAAATGAGGCCATGTAAGTGACACTTTTGTTGTCACTTAACAAATGTTTTTGGTTATCATTTAGTCACATGTTTTTGATTGAGGTCTAACCTATGTAATGACGTAAAGTTAGACTAGTTTGAACCTACTACAAGTTAATGTATTGTAAAGTATTGTTTAGTGGTAGTAGGTAGGATAGTTGTTGGTAGAAAACATTTTTTTAATTGTATCCAAATATAGTATATATACCATCAGCCGTACAGCCTCATGATGTGGTGTGAATAAAAATTCTCTATTTTTTTCTCTCCTCATGTTTGCTTAGTAATCATCAGTGGTATCAGAGCTATTTGTTCTTAGAAGGGCTGTAAAGGGTAAAAACTTCCCCTACCGGTCAGAACTTTACCAGTAGCCCTCAGAGAAAACATTTCATTATATCAGCAAGAAGATGGCTTCAGGCAGTTTCTGAGGACCCTTACCCTCAGTATTTACAGGTGAGAACTATGATTTTTGGGCTGCGAAGATGAAGACTTATTTGAAAGCCTATGACATGTGGGAGATCACAGAATCTGGAGCAGAGCCACCACCACTTAGATGTTTTTGATTGAGGTCTAACCTATATAATGACGTAAAGTTAGGCTAGTTTGAACCTACTACAAGTTAATGTATTGTAAAGTATTGTTTAGTGGTAGTAGGTAGGATAGTTGTTGGTAGAAAACAATTTTTTAATTGTATCCAAATATAGTATATATACCATCAGCCGTACAGCCTCATGATGTGGTGTGAATAAAAATTCTCTATTTTTTTCTCTCCTCATGTTTGCTTAAAAATCATCAGTGGTATCATAGCTATTTGTTCTTAGAAGGGCTGTAAAGGGTAAAAACTTCCCCGACCGGTCAGAACTTTACCAATAGCCCTCAGAGAAAACATTTCATTATATCAGCAAGAAGATGGCTTCAGGCAGTTTCTGAGGACCCTTACCCTCAGTATTTATAGGTGAGAACTATGATTTTTGGGCTGCGAAGATGAAGACTTATTTGAAAGCCTATGACATGTGGGAGATCACAGAATCTGGAGCAGAGCCACCACCACTTAGAGCAAATCCAACTATAGCTCAGCTGAAGCTACATAGTGAGGAGGTTGCAAAAAATTTGAAGGCGTTGTCTTGCATTCAATCAGCCATCTCTTATGCAATCTATACCAGGATCATTACTTGTGAAACAACAAATGAGACTTGGGACAAGTTGCTTGAGGAGTTTAGGGGGAATGCAAGAATAAGACAAATGCAAGTTCTCAATCTTAGAAGGGACTATGAATCACTAAAGATGAAGAAGGCTGAATCAGTTAAATACTTCTCAGATAGGTTGATGAAAGTGGTGAACCAAAAAAGGTTGTTAGGGGATGAACTACCTGATAAGCGTGTGGTAGAAAAGGTTCTTATTAGTCTGCCTGAGAACCATAACCTTATCTGAGCTTATAAATGCTTTGCAAGAAACTAAGCAAAGGACGTTGTTTAGGCACAAAGAACAAGTTGAAGGATCCCTGTTTACCAAGGAAAAATATAAAGCTCAAACAAGATTTGGAGTGAAGAAGCATCAACCTGAAAAGAAGATGTGTGAAGGCACCAGAACTGCAGGAAAAAATGAAGGTTTTCTATCCTGTCCTCAAAAAAATTGGCCATTCTCCCAAATGGTATTGGTACAGGCTAGAATTCAATGTAGAGCATGTAAATAGTTTGGGCATTTTCAAGAAGTTCGTAAAAATCAGAAGGAAAAGAAGGATACTCAGCAAGCTCAGGTTGCAGAAATTAACTAGCAGGAGGAGCATCTATTTACAGCGCTGAATGTGAAGGCTTGCAGCAGTGATGAAACGTGGCTATTGGATAGTGGATGTACTCACCATATGACCTCCAATTCCAATATTTTTGTAAACCTAGATGAGGGATACATATCAAAGGTTACGGTTGGGAATAGAGAATTTGTAGAAGTGATTGGAGTTGGTGAGATTTCAATACAGACTTCATCAGGTACCAAGTATATTTTTTATGTTTTATATGTTCCAAATATTAATCAAAACTTGATAAGTGTTATTCAATTGATTGAGAGAGATTATACATCAGTATTTAAAGACAATGAATGCACTATATTTGATCAAAAAAATCAAGAGGTAATGAACATTGACATTATGAATAGAAGCTTCCATTTAGAATAGAAAAATGTGAGTGATCAAGCGCTTGCAGACACTTTTATTGAGTCTTCTTTATGTCATAAAAGGTTTGGACACGCTAATTACACATCACTTAAACAAATGCACGATTTGTCATTTCCTAAAAATCAGTCTAGAAGGGCTTCAAGTAAGCTGCAACTGATCCATTCTAATGTATGTGGTCCAATGTGAACACCTACTCTAAATGGTAGCAAGTATTTTGTGCTATTCATTGATGATTTGACAAGGATGTGCTGGGTATATTTTCCGAAGCTAAAATCTGAAGTTGCTGGTGTATTTCAAAGGTTTTAAAATCAGGTGGAAAATGAGAGCAATTGCAGAATAAAGGCTATATGATCAGACAATGGAACATAGTATTGCTGCAGCCAGTTTGACAATTTTTGTGAAGAAATGGGGATAAACATCAGCTAACCGTTCCCGACTCTCCACAGTAGAATGGAGTATGTGAAAGAAAGAATAGAACAGTTATGGAGATGGCTAGATGTTTGATGACTAAGAAGAAAGTTCTAAGGGAATTCTGGGTAGAAGCTATGAATATTGTAGTATATCTACTTAACAGATTGCCTACAAAGTCATTGGACAAAATAACCCATTTTGAAGCTTAGGATGGAACTAAACATGATGTCTCTCATTTGAAAGTGTTTGGGAGCCTCTGTTACACTGATGTACCTGATGTGAAAAGGGATAAATTGAGCCAAAAAGCTGAGGTTGGAGTGCTAGTTGGCCACTGCAGTAATGCCAAAGGCTATAGGGTGTTCAACCCTCATAGCAATAAGGTAATTTCCAACAGGGACATCAAATTAAATGAAGCAGCTTCATGGAATTGGGAATCATCTGTATGGAATCAACCTCAAGTTTCAAATGTTATTCTACTAGCAGTTGAAACCGATGTTAATGAAGAAGAAGAGAGAACTGATAATGATTCTGATCTTGAAAATGAAGTACTCAGAACTAGACCACTAGCTGATGTGTATGCTAGATGTAATTTAGCTCAAATTGAGCCTTCAAATTTTGCTGAAGTAGAGGATTCTTAAAAGTGGATAGCTGCAATGAAGGAGGAGCTAAACATGATTGAGAAGAATGAAACATGGGTGTTAGTAGACACGCTAAAAGATAAGAATGTTATTGGAGTTAAATGGGTATACAAAACTAAACTAAACTTTGATGGATCAATCAACAAGCTGATAGCCAGGCTAGTTGTGAAGGGATATGCTCAACAATTTGGCATTGACTTCACAGATACTTTTGCACCAGTGGCAAGGTATGAAACTATCAGATTACTTTTTTCTATTACTGCCCAAGGAGGATAGAAAATTCATCAGTTGGATGTTAAATCAACCTTCTTAAATGGCTACCTAAATGATGAGATAGTTGTTGAACAATCTGAAGGCTTTCTTGTGGCTGGAGCAAAGGATAAAGTCTATCTGTTGAAGAAGGCTTTGTATGGCTTGAAGCAGGCTCCAAGAGCCGGGTATACCAGAATAGATGCATTTGAGCTGTCTTGGTTTCATCAAAAGCCTTAATGAACAAATTTATATAGAGTATTTTGAGAAGAAGTGATTGTCATCTCCTTATATGTTGATGACCTTCTAATAACCGAAAGCATTCAAGTTTTAATTGAGCAAGTGAAAGGTGACATGAAGCAGGCATTTGAGATGATTGACCTTGGGAAAATGCAGTATTTTCTCTGCATGGAAATAAATCAGTCTCAAGAAGGAATTTTTGTTGTCAAAGGAGATATGCTAAGGAGATGCTAAAGAAATTTAGCAAGGAAAACTACAAACCAGTGAGCACTCCCTTGGTACAAAACTTAAAGTTAATGAAGGATGATGGAGACNTCAAAGGAGATATGCTAAGGAGATGCTAAAGAAATTTAGCAAGGAAAACTACAAACCAGTGAGCACTCCCTTGGTACAAAACTTAAAGTTAATGAAGGATGATGGAGACAGAAAGACAGATGGAAAGACTTATAAAAGCTTGGTGGGAAATCTCTTGTATTTAACCATTACAAGACTAGACATTACCTTTGCTGCAAATCTGCTTTTGAGATTCAGACAAGAACCAAGTGAAATACATTTCCAAGCTGCAAAGAGAGTTCTTAGATACATCAAAGGGAATGTAGATATGGGAATCTGGTTTAGGAAGTCCAAAAAACTGGACTTGATTGGCTATACGATAGTGATTGGGCAGGTTCCTTTGATGATATGAAGAGTACTTCAGGTTATGTTTTTTACTTGGGATCCAATGTTATTTGCTGGATCTCAATGAAATGTAAGATAATAGCTCAATCTACTGCTGAGGCAGAGTATATTGTAGCTTCTGAGGCAACTAATCAAGCAATTTGGTTGAGAAAAGTTTTGAAGGATCTTAACTATAAACAATCTGTTGCGACAGTCATTTATTATGATAACCAATCAGCAGTTGCAATGGTTAAAAATTCGGTGTTTCATGAAAGGACAAAATACATCAAGATCAAGTATCATGCAATCAGACAAGCATGAGAACATCTTGAAGTAAAGCTGGTGCACTGCTGTTCCATTGATCAATATGCCGATATTTTGACTAAGGCATTACCAAAGGAAAGATTTGAAACACTAAGAAAATGTCTGTGTTTCCAAGAAAAGTGTCAAGGAGGAGTGTTAAATGAGGTCGTGTAAGTGATACTTTTGTCGTCACTTAACAAATGTTTTGGTTACCATTTAGTCACGTGTTTTTTATTGATGTCTAACCTATGTAATGATGTAAAGTTAGGATAGTTTGAACCTACTACAAGTTAATGTATTGTCAAGTAT
>CAIGRP010077714.1:0-16506 GCA_903798385.1 Fraxinus cuspidata
GCAATCAAACGGACCCTAATTAAAAAGACTTGAGAAAGAACGCCTACTTAAATAATCAATAAAAATAAGAAAACCACGAATAACACTTTTAAAAGACTACGCAAAGTAGTTCCGTGAAAAAATTATCAAAATGTTAAAAATCTTAAATTTATTACTATTGAATTAGGCACCTTACTTGCACATTTGAAGTACAACAAAGAAACTAATTAAGATCACAAAAAAAAAAAAACTATGATTTGTTTAGTGATTTCAGACCTTAACGAATTCATTACGAGATTTTTAAAAAGTTAAAATTTATTTTTGAAATTAATTAATGGCTCGTTTGATATGGTTTTTGAAAAGTCAAAAGAAACTTTCAAAATCCAAAAGTTATTTTTGGACACGTGTGACTAATTTTATGAAAGCATTTTTTCTAGTTATAAGAGTTTTTAGATGAAGTTAATTAAATGTGACTTTTTTTTAAAATACATCCGGAATAGGAAAAATTTGACTCCAAACAAAAGTTAAGGTAATTTCTTTCAAAATCTCTTCTACAAGAAGTAAAAGAAAAGAAAAACAAAAATCATGTCAAACGAGCCTTAAATCTATTTGAATAGATTTTAAAAGTACTTTGTTTGACTAGAAGATTTTTTAAAAATATTTGATTTAAAATAGCTTCATTAGAATTTTTTTTTTTTTTTTTGTACAAAAAATAAAGTCATATCAAATTAGCCTAAATGTTTGCTTACATTTTTTACAATGAAGAACTTTTTAGCTTTAAAATAGCTCTTTTCCTTGTAAAATATATCCATCCCTGGTCAGTTCATTATCATATAGAAGAGGCCAAGCATGAGAAAAATGCAAGAATATTATTGAATTTGAGAAGACGAATAAATAAAAACCTTAAAGAAAATGACATTTATGGCAGCGTTGAAACACTAGTGACCCACCCATAGCAAATTGCACGTGGAGTCCTCTTTTAATGCCAAAACGTCGCCGTCTATACAGCTGGCACACCCAACATCTCGTTTTATCACCTAATGCACGTACCAAACTTCTATCACTACACCTCCTGACCTCCGTCCGACATATCTTCATTTCTAGTACTAAAAATTTTACCACTTGTTAAATTTAGGGTGTGTTTGAGCGACTTTATTTTGAAAAAATGTATTTTGGAATAGTAGATGGATGTAGAATGTGTGGTTGAAAATGAATGAAAAGTTATTGATGTGATGTAAAATATTATTTTATTGCAAAATATATGGTTGAAAATAAGTAGAAGAATGATAATGAAAATTTTAACGTGCCTCAAACAAGGGCTTATATTACAATTTCACATCATTTTTCACATCTCAAACATTTAATTCAACAATTACAATCTTATCATGAAACCTATCGTCAACAAAAATGTCAAACTTAATGTACAAATAGTTTAATTGAAAATTCAAATGGTCATTGTACTTGACATAATATTTCTTATTGATCATTAAAACTTTTTTTTTATGATAATCATCAAACTTATCAAATCATCATCCCGTTGACCATTAAAAAAAAAAATTGAATGGTCACCAAACTTATGAAATTGTTAACTCATATAATATTAATTTTATAAAGTTTTTCGGATAGTCACCGAACTTATTAAATCGTTACTCCATCCATCACTCTATAACTCATTCTTAGAAAATTCGACAAATTTGCTGACGTGGCAAATAAAAACACTAACATGACATATTATTAGTATTATTTTTTTATAGCCTTCTCCCTTTAATTGTATTTTTATTAGGACCGCCAACATTTTCGTTTGACACGTCAGTATGTCTATTTAATTTTCTAACGATAAGTTATTGTGTGATAAATGTGATAAGAATTTGATAAATTCGGTGACCATCTGAAAACTTTTAAAGTTTAATGATCAATGAAATAACAATTTGATGAGTTTGATGACTATCTAAAAACTTTTAAAATTTAATGATCAATGAGGTAACAATTTGATAAGTTTCATGATCATGCCGAAAAGCTTTTAAAATTTAATGATCAATAGAAAACATTATGTAAAGCTTCATGGCCATTTGAAGTTTTAACTCTCATATCTAGAGAAATGTTTGAAAACTTGCATTGTTGCCCTAACTTGTAAAGCTTAAAAATAATAATTAATTATACCTTTTATTATAGTTATACAATCAATTCTCAATATTAAAAAAGTCTAAACTCCAAACCTTTGTTACATTGTCGTGTGATCTCTACATATTCGCCTTTATGAAACTTGATTTTACTTCGTAACTTGAACTGGTGCCAAAATATTTGAAGTATGAATATTTCCATGTGGAGACACGTGATAATTCACACACAAAGCCGATCTCCTTTTCACAATGGACGGTATAACAAATCCCTGATCAAGTTGTATTTTTTCACTAATAAAAAAATTGTTTGACATGTTGTCACTTCAGCGAGTGGGCAAAATAACTCGTCCCTGGAAGAGGAGACCAATTCTAATTCAGCACATATTGGAATGATTTGTGTCATTTAATTTGATAATATAATTATAATGAAATATTGAGGATTAACTTCCTTCTCTTGGAAAGTTGGTACACTTCCATTGAAAAATCTGATACTACAAATTTCTCTAATGTTTTCACTTCATGAATGAAAAGATGCAAGTTTTAAAATTTAATTTAAATTGATGTTAAATTGAATTGTTTTTCTCTCACGAATAACAGAAAGCATGCATCAATAAATGTCCAAACACATTTATTGGCAACACAACTTTTACTCTCACGAAATTTAAATTGCACTCAAGGTCTCCAAACTTTTCTTCTTGTATCCCTTATGTTCTTAAATTTTCTTTTTGCCGAATTCTTATCTTCAAATTTTCATTAGTTTAACATATCTCATCGTTGATAACAATATTTGTCAAAATATTTCATTTTGTATGCTTTGAAATTTGGAAAAAATAGTTTGTCGTACACTTGGATTTATTGCTATTAAAATATGATGGGCAAACAAGCATTTTTATGCTTTCCCAAATCTAGATGTGTTAATTAATAAAATGTTGGAGATAAAAATAGTTAAGAACATAAGTATTATAATGAGAAAACTTTAAGGACCTTGAGTACACTTAAAATCCGATGCAACTTATAAAAATTGTTACGTGAATACGATTATCATTTTACCAAATATTTGATATTTCCACGTGAAATAAAAACACTATTTGTGACCATTTTCATTAACAATCTATTGAACATTTGAACTACTGTTTTAGGTACTCAATATTTTCCCCCTTCCTAAATATCCTATTAAGAAATAAAACTAATTTTTCGATACTTTTTTGTTTTTAAATATCTTTGCTTAATTTTTTTTATTGTCTGGATGTAAGTTAATTACTTTGTTTCTTTTACGTGTTATAATTTCGTTATAACTTAATCACCTTAATACATCATTAATTTTAATCACACATTTTATAGAGTTCACAATTACTATTTACTTTTCTTTCGTTTGTTTTCGTTACATTATAATTTTATCAGCTTATAATTTTATCCAAACAAACAAAAACAACCTCGTTCCGAAAATTGAAGGGGAACCTAAATGCAAAAAGAAAATAATAATATGGAAACTCAAATGCCAATTACTTCAAACTCTGGGGCTGCGCAATTTTGACTAGGATTTTGTAAGATCATAATGAACACATCATGTGATGAAATCCACGATAACGATTGGCAGAAAAGATTGTATTACACTAGTCCACAAAAGCAACGGATGCAAACTAATTAGGACAACATATGAATTTGATACTTAGCCTTGTATATGGTACATACAATAACCATGACATATACGTGATAAACATCTCTAACACACTTTTATTATACTAAGACCCCAGTCAAATACAAAAACAAGGTTCTTGACGTCCCCAATTCTTCCTTCAAATTTGTGAAAACTCAATTCAATGAGTCATTGTTCTTAGAACCGACGATGACCAATAAAAGAGGATAAATTTGAATGTTTGTATCTTGACATGTACCAATAATCATCTTGCCTTCATGTTTTACTTTCAAAGATATTCCATCGATGCAAATTAGGTATCGTGTCAAAGAGATAAATTCAAAGTCATGAAGAAGCATTTGAAGCAATTGTTGGCTTTAGTCTCGATAAAGAAAGTCGAGTGTCGATTAGTTCTTTCCATCTTATTGCGATACGAGGCTAGTTTAACATAACTTTTCACATTTGAACCCATTAAACCTCCAAAGTGATTCTTTAGCCTTTCAAACCTTCTGATAGTTCATAACATACTCGAACTCTTAACAGATGTCATGAAATGATGTCTATAGATCTTTAAATGTTTTAGGTCTTGAAATTTGTGCATTACATGTCTTTTAATAAACCATGATCTTTCTTATTTATGATTATTGCAACGAATATCCAAAAAATAAACTATGTTTGCATGCATAATGATGAACTACAAAGTAGTCAAATGTGTCAAACTTCATTTTTCGGAAACATTATTTGTAATTGTCACCTACACAAATAATTGTGTACTTAGCCCTTGTTTGAGTCCCATTTTTCCATCAAATGTATTTTTGAACAGTGATTTAACTTCATTTCAACTACACATTCTTCAATAAAATAATATTACACGTAAATTCAAAACATTCTCTTATTTTTAATCACACATTCTCCATCATAATATTATTACAAAATGTATTTTTTGAAGAAAAAAAAATGGGGCTCAAACAAGCCCATAGTCTTATTTAAGTCCTACACTTTGAATTCAAAGTTATTTTTCAATGCAGTCAAGTGCATGACTACCTAAAGATTTCTTTAGTGTCAAACCATTGTTTGACTTGCAAATCTTTATTATCGAGAATCAGACGTGATGTATGTAAGATCATAAACTAGATCCAACCTGGGAGTTCCCATTGACTCGAGTCTACGTGCAGATAAAATAAACTAAATCCTCTTTTCGTATAGAAATTTCATTCTTACTGTATTGAATTATCTTGGGAGGTTTGTGTGCTCTCTAAAATAACTACATCATCCTCTATAGCTATCTCCATTGTGTCCTAAAAATTATTCACATTAGAGTTCACTTCATCACATGATTCATGTTTATTGTCAAATATTGTCCCTCACAAGAGTTACACAAATAGGAGAATGATGCTTTTAGTTGAGGCCAATCAGCCACTTCAATTTTATGTCTGGATTAACTTTTTTCAAGGTGGAACTAAAAACTATGTATTATTAAAAAATAAAAATAAAAAATCGAAATCCATTTTGTATTCAGAAGAATCAACATAGGATATTTTGTATGATACACGTCTAATTATAATGTATTTGTAGATACACGAAGTACATCAACTCATTCTCCATTTCTCTCTATCCATTTCCATATCCATCGAGAAGTGTTGAATCCATATTCACATTTTAACACAAAATTTAAAATAAGTTAGCTAAGCATTGTAAGTGCAAAAATAAGTTAGCTAAGCATTGTAAGTGCATTCATGCTTTAATATGTGATCGGTTAATCAACCACCTCTTAACGTACAATCAATTAACAAATCATTTATTTCACCTAACACAACATAATGCAAACCTCTTTTCAATAAATTTGTACAAAAACTCATTAAACTATTCAATTGTAAGTGCACATTTATTTAAATTCGCTAAATAACCTAACATATCATTTAACAATTATAAACGAAATCCAAACTAGCTATATGATTGAAGCGAAAAAGCTCGTCAACACAAGCCCCTGTTTGGTGACCATTTTTTTTTTAAAGAAAAATTTGAATAATATTTTTAAAAGAATGTGTGGTTAAAAATAAATAAAAATTGAGTTAGTTGCAGTTCGATATTTTATTGTATGAACTAAAGTGTGGTTGAAAATGAGTATATAAAAAAAAGTTTTAAAAGTACAAAAATCAAATGGACAGAATATTGGCTATAACTATTCATGAAAGGCTTGTTTTAAGTTTGGAAGACAAAATAAGGATAAATAGAATAAAAATTATGAGGATTTAATGTTGGATGATACGAAATATCAATGAAATAACAGAGCCGTTGAAATTTTAGAAATTCAAATATTTGAAATATTTGATATATATATATTTGCAATTTTAATTGTATTCATGTTTTTCACCTTTAATTTATACAAGTAATTGTTAATTTTGACATGGGCATATTAGTCTTTTTATTTTGAAATGGACAACATTTACTGCTGCTAAGAACCGCCAATCATTGTTGATGGAATTTCCGGTGTAAAATTCATAAAGAAATCACAAAATCTATCTTTATTTATATCGCCATCCTCCGCGTTCTTATCATTTCCAGTTTATACAGTTTCAACAAAAATGAACTGAAATTCTTGAATCTTCTATAACTTCTTTCTTTAATTTAGCGGATTCATTTAAGAGAAAGCAGAAATAAGAGAAGAGCCATACAGGGCTCTCTGAAATGTATATGATATTGAAGCGCTTGATCATAGGCGGAGAGATTGTTGAAGAAGACAGAGATTGGGAAAAGGAAAGATAAGAAAAACCAACCAAGATCTGTTTATCATACATCTGTTTCATTCAATCCATCAGGTAAAATCCTCTCATGAATTACTTATTTGTTCCAAGATCTATATTTGGTTTTCAAACATTAATCTTCAAGTATGTTTTTCAGTTGAACTGCTTTGTTTTTTTTTGTTCAATACGGCCTTCACATGTTCGATGAAAAGCTAGACAGGCGCACAATTTTCATCAATGTGTAACATCGAATCTTGAAATCTAAAATCTTAAGTATTAGATGGAACCAATTTATTTTATTTTTTAAAAATTTTGTCTTTAACATTATCTTTATGTATATATGTTAATTAGAGAAAGTTTCATTTAACAAATGACCACTGCTGCAATGTCTGGTATTGAGATTGGTCAAAAACCAGCAAGTATAATGAAGAGAAGTGACCTTGAGATTGCAATATGTAAGTGCTGTGGGCTGACAGAGGAGTGCACGGAGGCTTATGTGGCGTGTGTTCGAGAGAGCTACCAGGGGTGGTGGATATGCGGGCTGTGCGCAGAGGCAGTGAAGGATGAGATTGTGAGATCAGAGAAAAGGATTGGAAATGAGGAGGCTTTAAATCAGCACATGAGTTTTTGCAAGAAATTTAAGAGTTTAAGGCCACCTAAGAATTCAACTGAGGAACTCATTTCTGCTGTCAAGCAGCTGCTTCTGAGGAGCTTAGACTCGCCTCGGTCAAGCCCAGTGAAGGAGGCAGGTTTGGTTCGAACGGAAAGCTGTTGTTCTGATATGGATGATTGAATTAGTATGTATTGATACTAGATTGTTATTCAATGGTATATTGAATAAATGCTGCTACTTTAAGCAGCTTGAAAGTGTTTGAGTCTTAGAAATTTAGCATTAGATAAGAATGTTCCTGTCCCATTAATGTTAGTCTGGTTAATGTAATCAATTGCTTGGTATTGGCAATATTTGATTGAATAATAAAGTGTTTTTAGCAGTTGATGACTATGTTGTCTTCTTCAATTTGGCAGCCAAACCTCCGTCTTTCTTTTCATCCAAGGGATGTTGTGTGCTTCTAATTTTTAGTATGTAAATGAAACAGAAGCAACCTAATTTTCGATTTCTTTAAAGAAATCGAAGAGAATTTTCTTTCTTTTGTTTTTCTCTTTTCTTGGCTCTGATTTTGTTAAATTAATGGCAGCATTTGAGATTGAAAGTATGATTACTCTTTCAATTGGTCTCGTTGTATCATAATGAAATATTTTCGATTTACTTTAGACACTTCTCATTTGTGTTATTTCATTAGAAAGAGAAGGAAATATAGAATTCACCGTTATAGAATTGCTATGTCCTTGATTTTGATTGAAACTAAAGCACTTCATTCTTGTATCTTTAGATATATGTGGAATGTTTTGTGTCATAAGGTTTGACAAATGACAAATTTGAGGTTCCAAAAATGGTTAACACAAGGGGCATTTTGGTGAGGTAGATTAGAGAATACTCGACAGTATTAAGAATGATTTCCACTACGGTCTAATATGTACCAAACATGCTACATGTTTGGATTTGAGATCTCGTGATGCTTTAGGAGGATTATTTTTGAGTTTTGTTTCTCGTCTGTGCAAAGAATTATATGCAGCAGAATTACAAGAATAATTTGTTCTTTAGGAGGTGAATAGGGAAGAAATAGAACTGGAAATGCATGGATTCCAGTGCTTTAATTCACAAAAGTTGGAGAAAATGACCTATAAATCAGAAGATCTGGCCTTAATAGGGGCCTAAGATTGAGACATAATAATCATAGAAAATGGAAAGGAATGTTTTTTTATCTAAGTTATATTATTCTAAAACTGGCGTTTTAGTCATTGGTTTGGAGTTGGTTCCATTTTCACTTTCACCAGTGGAAAGGGTGAAAGGGGGCCTCATTCGAATATATCTTCCAATAGCATATTCTAAAGTTCAAGAATGCCTTTGGCTCAAAAAGAATTCTAGCACATTTTTTGCTTAGACCAACATTTTCCAAATGATATACTACCGTTTCTTAGGTATAGTTGGATTCTTAAATGTAAAGAATTCTTGTAAAAACAATACATGACAGAATGTGAGTTTCCATATATACCATAATGTCACAGAATATCATTACTTGTAGGGTATAAGCGAAGAAGAGAAGACAGAGAGTCATACCCTCTCTTTTTCGTCCCAAGTTTAGTATGCAATACGGGACAACTCTCGTCACTAATGAAATTCTCAAAGTGACACACTCGAGGAGGGCTATATGTTCTTTTTGTCAATCAATTATTATTACAAAATCAAGTCACTATATTGTTATTTAATTACACCAACGGATGAGAGTGTAGATACTTTTCGTTCTGTACTACTCAATATTGTGCAGTCCCCCGCACGAACTAGCCACAAGCATTCACCTTATTCCGGTTCATGCATCTAACATCTATATCTTTGACGGGAGAAGTTTGTTCCCAAATCTAATACGCAATCTGAACCTTGAATGAAATTCCAACTTCTTTTCCTTTATTAGTATTATTAAATTCACCTTGTATGCATCTATTTGTATAATATCTTGAGGAGAGAAAGCTCGTGGGAGCTTCCTTGCCAATCCATAGTACATTCCTTCACAAGTAGGATTGCTTAGCTGTGACTGAAAGAGAACATAACTGAAGAAAAATTAAAAATAGAAATACCAGAGCATTTTCAAGAGACTATCTATTTTGAAAGAGCATATTCTATCACTTGGAGAGTACCTATAAATTGAGAGAGTTAGAATTTTGAAGTACTCCAACAAGCTCTTTATATTTAACACTTAATTTTATCACTCCCAAAAAATATTTATTATTTTTCTTTATCTTTTATTTTAACTAGCTTTATTTAGATTATTTTATTATTTTCCGACATTGAAAATTGAAATACTTTGAATGCATTTAATTATAAAAAGTGAGTTTGGCTCTACAAATTTGGAGAATCAAACTCACTCTCTAGATTAAAATGTTAAGTTAAAGAGTGTTTTAGAGCATTATTTTAAAGGTCAACTCTTTAAAATAAAGAGCATCTCATATTTAAATAATCTCTTGGAGATGCTCTCAGGAGGCTGTCTCAAATAAAATTATAAATTGAGTGACTTTCAATATGGGCACTTGTGATGAAAATTCCACAGAATTAAGATGCATTTGAAGTACAAAGAAATCTTCTCCACGTCCATCCTTAAGGCCTGTGACGAGTTGTTTATTTTTCAATTTGTATAAACTCTAGTTCAAATAAAACAAGAAAAAGGAAAGTAATCGTTCGGATTGGAAAAATGCAAATTGAACTGTATGCCAAGAACAGCAAAAAAGATGTTAGCATTGAAACTGAATGCCACTTCTGGGCATATTCTTCGGGGCCATGATTTGTTAGATAAGAAATAACACAACTTAGAAAATAATTAAATTTAAAGAATATTCAGTGAATTTTATTTAGTTAATCAGCTACATTTTTTCATCTTATTACTTTTTTTTTCCTTCCAATTTAGTAGTACTAACAGTGGCTTCGAAAATTCCAGCTCCTGAACCCCTTTTATCATGCCACTTATAATGAAGTTTAGAATTCTTAGCACAGAGTTGGGCAAATGAGTCTCACTTACAATAATTCAAAACATATTAACAAAAAAAAATTAATCTTTCAAAAAAAAAAAAATATTTCTTTTCTTCTTAGTTGAATTTGAATTGGTACAGTTATGATAGGGGTTTGGATTAAGATCATGAATGAACCATCTACTGAAAGAAAAAATTCCATCCTAAAACATCATTTCTTGAGGAAAGCGAAACTTGAACAACATCATAGCAAAATTCAATAGCTGATGCAGTAAATATGTGTGTGTGTGTGATTAGTAGCAAGAAGATATAAACAAGAACTTGCTGAAAAATAACTAAATTTCTAAATATCACTTACTACTGCGTTGAAAACAAAAAGATATTAGAACATGAAACTTGATTACAAAAAATAATATGGTGGGTGCAAAAGAAGAAAAAATTTCACTTTTTTAAATCTTGCATACTATACCTACGTCTCAGTAATATGTCGCAAATTTTAACTTTTTACGACGTGTTCAATATGTATGCCATAAATACGTTGAAAATTTATAACACACAATGCAATAAATACTTAAGTAATTGAAAATTTATAACATACGATTAAGGCTTACCTAAAATAATATATTTTTACTGCATGTTTTATTGCACACCGTAAGCAAATGTCACAAAAAGCTGTATTTGTTGTAGTAGCTTGTCGTGATTTTATGGATGATCCAATTATATGTACATCTAAGACCGTTTTATTGAACACGGGTCTTCTTCATGAAATAGATGCAGACATAGAGATAAGTATGTCTCAACATGAATGTCGGTTCTATATATATTGATTGTAATTGTGGAAAATACGTTTGTTAAGTTTTTACTATATATAGTAGTTTATATCCAAAGAATTAGTATACAACTTTATTTTTTATACTTGTCTTATTTAAATGAAATATGGCGCTCATTTAGTTTTCACTGGGGACTCAAAATCTCAAAGTCAATTCTACGTAGCCTCTGTTTGAGACCCATTAGTTGAAAAAATATATTAATTTTATTATACTTTTGTAGAGAGAAAAAATAATGTAAAAATCACCAAAATGAATATATTGTTTAATAATATATCAACATATAATTATCTTAATTTTATTGAATAATCAGTAAAATGTCACACAATAATTTTTCAAAATTTTAAAACAAACGTGTTTTCTAATTTTCTTTTTAAAAATAATTTTTCAAATTGTCAAACGAAACACATTTTAACAATCTTAAAATAGACCATCAAAATAGATAACTAAAAATGAATACCTTTTGTAGAGAAGACAAAGAAAACTTGTAGAAGATAGATATTGGAAATTAGTTCGTAGAAATAAAAAAAAAAAATTATTTATTATACTACTGACTAAATCTTTACTAGACCTAGAGTAATCTTGTTCTAGTAGAACTCGAATTTCTTTAAAAAAATAAAAATAAAAAAGACATAAACTACTTTTATGATTTAGTCAAATTACATGTTTTGGTCAACTTAAATTTTTATTTTGGTCAAACTTGAGTTTGCTTAGATTAATCGATTGAATTAGTCAGTATTTTGATTTGATCAACTGTTGCAACCTTGAACTTTAATTATATAAATTGCACAGAAGAATATACTGTTAGAAAAAAAAACGTGAACAAATATCAATATAACAAATATCAAATTTACAACATATATCAGATATGCAACTTATCGTATATACAACTTATTGGGTAGGCAACCAACATACAGTATATGCAACTAACATATCGTATATGCAACTAATATACTAGATATTTTACCGTGTAGACAATAATATTTAGCAGATTAAATAATTTTTTTAATCACAACAAACAAAATAAGTTATATAAATCACAATAAAATATAACAAATCATCTAAATAGAAAAGAATAAAAAATTCAATTGAACTTTTAAAAACGAGGCCTGTGTGAGCACAGTTTCTTTAAAACAAATTCACTCTCTCACCGTAGGTGATTGAAATTTAATTTGAGCGTCTGTTTCCCAGGATACAACGGTAAACTAGTAGAGTTCGAGCACTGTAGATTCTACTCCGACGAACTGACTTAGTATCTGAACAATATCATCACCAAGACCTTGAAAAACATCGAATTATGTATGTAGACAGAGGACAATTTCGTGTGTTTTGGAACTATAATGCAGACTGTATTCTTCATATCTGGAACAGTGGAAAATCGAGACTTTATAAAGACTTAACCCAAATAATGATGAGTTAAATGTGTCCATTAACCCAATGGCAATAACTATTGGAGTTTCAACAGTTTCAAACTAATGGCAATAATCATTGGAGTTTTAACCGTTTCAAAAACCAAAGTGAGTTGTTGTCTTGTTTACAGCAAAAAAATTGACAAAACATTGGCCATCCAAAGGAGCCAATTTTTTGTCAATGCGGTCCGACATTCGTGTACGCAGGTCAGACACGCACACAAATTCAAGGTACGAAACATATTTCAGTCCGTGATTTGCACCCCCTGCGCGTACACGTGGAGAGAGCCTCTATACTACATATGATTATACATTTCCAAAGTTTAGCTCATAAACTTTTTATGTAGGATAAACTCAAATTTAGTTTTCCCTCCAACATAAATCATATTTCAATGGTCCACTTTGAACTCCATTTTTTTATTCACCCGAGCTTTATTTTTGGCAAGTAAATTCATGATTTCGATATTCTCGCGAAAAAGAACACAAATCAATGTTGATCATACAAAATAAGCAAACGGGTCCCACTCAAAATTTATGCCAAATTCAGCCATTTCCTCATTTTTTTTTTCCAACATATACTTGAGTGGATTCATATACCCTTTCACTAGGTGGCGAATTCCAAACATAAATTCATGTTTACTACTTTTCCTGCTCTTAAATCCCAATATGTCAAAGTATCTGACCATAGTCGCCTATGTTCGAGTCATATTCTTTAAATCTTTTTTTTTTTTCAAAACTCATTTTCAACTGTACATTCTTTCAATAAAATAATTTTATACATAAATTTAAAAAAAATTTCTACTTTTTAATAACATATTTTCTTTTAAAAATTACTATTGCGAAATATATTTTTACAAAATGGGTTTTGCTACAAGTACTTCAAATGTTACATAATACACAAGTGACATTATGTTCAATTTCCACGAACCAATTACATAACGTCACTTGTACATTATGTAACCCTTGATGTAACATTTGATGTATAAGTAGAATAATCCTCAAAAAATGGGCTCAAATAAAGTCTCGTTGGCACATTAAAGACCCTTAAGTTCATGAATAACAACCACTATTTCGTTATAAATTTATATTATCCACTAAAATAGTTACTGTTTAATTCTTCACACGATACACTAGAATTAAACATTATACATAAAGGTATTGTCCAATTCACTTCTAGGTGTCTATTGTTGTTACTCTTGAAATCAACTCAACATGGTAAGACATACCGCATACTCCAATAGATAGAGTAGTCGACCATACGACATTTTTATAACAAAGTGTTTACATTTGCTCATGGATCTAGGATGAATAATTCTTGATAAAAATACTAGTGTTTTTCTGTGCTTCCCTCTGCAAGAACCTAATTTGTGTTATCACAAATTGTTTAAAGAAAGTTAATTGCATGCTCAATATATTACAACAATAATTCAAAACATAAATAAATAAACAATATTTATTTAACAACTTTAAAAATATTAATTATTATAATATGGTTCTAATAATTTTTGGTACATATCTCAACAAAAAGGATACAAAGACAACCTTGATAGAACATCCTTTATAAGTCTATTGTAAAATTATCTTGTGAATGAATGTTAACCGTATGATCAATAAAATCAAAAAGTTCATTCAATGAAAGTAGATGTACAAATAAGCAAGGTTAGCCTCATAAGTCACATAAGTGAAGCTAAGAGTTTCCCTAGCGGCTAAGGAAGATTTGTGCGTATTTTAATATCCTTAAAAGAATTTTAATACTAGTATATTTCTCTTTAATAATTCATCTCTTACATAGTTGGCACATTTTCATTTTTATCCTCAATCTTAAATGGTGTCATTTTCAATGAAATAAAAGAGCATTATACTCCCTAATTTTATTTTATTTTCATTTTCTTGTCTGATGGGTGAAGATTACTATAGTAGTAATTCCAAAATAATAGTTCAAGAATTATTGTGAGTGCGGTGAACGTTCATAGACGATATCTTTTAGGATGCAACAAGCTTGACAAAAAAGCCTAAAAGTAACTCAAATATGCTACTAAAATAAGAACTATGCATCCTTTCACGAGTATGAGTACTACCATTGTTATGCACATCTCCTTTTGCCTTGTCTAATATCCCCTTGTACTCAAAGGTGATCTAAATGAGTGTGAACAAATTTGAATATTTTACAAAGCTCGACAAAATAATAAACAAAATGAAATATTCAATCTCAAGTAAAGTTCAACCATGAATTTAATAATGTTAAAAATACTAAAAATAACATAGTTTACAAATTATTCTTGTTACTAACATATTCATCATCATTGTTAATAAATTACATTATTCATATGAACTCAACACAAACTGTATTCAATTTTTAACCCTTCAAGACGAAATTATTTAGCTTAGTAGTAACTTGCCAAGATATGTAAAGTGGCAGGGTAAACTATTTGAAGCACTTTCACTCCACTAAGAACAAGCAGCAGCCAATAGTCATAGGGAGCTAAAGATTTTAGAGGATGAATGAAATGGGCCCATTAATAAAAGATGTACATATAAAGCCACACAAGAGTTAAAACAAAGGACAACAATAAAATAGATATACGGATAGATTTAGAGAGAGAAACAAGAATGAGAAAACCATTACATCTTACTCTTTGTTGCAGCAATTCCTCATCTCTCTATTTGAAGTTTCCATCTGGTTACGGCTGCCCTAGTCTTATTTGGGGCAAGAAATTTTTTCAAAAAGTATCGATAGATTGGCTAAAAAGAAAGGGTCTTTAATAGTAACAGCTATTTTTTCGAATTTTGGACATCATCAGAACTCAAATACTTAAGGTGCAGAATAGCTATCCTGAAAAATGCCTAAGAAACTCCAATGCAATACTTACTAATTTCAGGCAAATAAAGAAAATAAAAATTTATAAACCTTAAAAGTAAAATTAACAGATCTCTTTTTCCTTATGTAAAAGTAAAAGTAAAAAAAAAAAAGCACAAAAAAAAAAAATTCATAACATACTACTATTTGAAAATTTCTGTTTCAATGGAATGTTGATGGATAGAGTAAATGTTATATAGCTACAGTTGTGTGAATAATTTTTTATAAAATTTAGTAAAATATTTTATGTCGCTTGTAATTGCAAAATTTTAGTAACTGAAAGTTGTTTCTTACTTCCCTTCCTTTTTATAGGATCATTCTTGTTTAATCACTTGTTTCTTGAATTTACAAGCAAATAAATAGTTGGATTGATAAAATATAAAATTAGCTACTGGATTATTATTGTTTGAATATTCAACAAAAAATTAAATGAAAAATCATAATTGTATGACAAATCAATGCAATGCACGTATTCCATTAGAAATATTTTTGGATGATAGCCTTTAAATATATTTTATAATTCCTATTGTATCCTTCAATTAGAATTATTTTAATTATAATATTCATGTTTTATTGTCCATTCGAATTCCATATGATATGTTTAATTTGATTAAAGGAATCAACAATAATAAATCAAAATGTAACAACCCCTTCATATTTCATTAGCCCTTCCCGATAGATAGGATAGATCTCTATTTATATTTTTCGAAGGATAAACCAAATTTGGACATTTTCAATAAGATTATTCCTAAACAAAAATCCAATTTTGATTCATGATCAAACATGTAACAATTAATTCATATTTCTTGTTATTATGGAATCCGTCACTAGTTGCAAGTCAGTCATCGAGTTTATTTTAATTGGTCAGATTCAACATGGAAATAAGGAAATCAAGCAAAAACACAAGAAATTCACTGGAGATGTTGCCGCCGGAGAGCTCAGTTGGTGCCGCCGGAGAAGTGAAGAGTAGGGATTTGGTCATCTCAATTCAATTAGAAAGAAAGAACACAAATAAAATAGCAAAAAAGTTGTCAAATATCTAGATGGATGAGTTATAAACTCTTTCAAGGCTATCTCATAAACATGGCGGAGCCAGAAAATGATGTTAGGATGGGTTGAAATTTAAAAAAATTTGAATGAACTCACGCCACAAGAAATCGAGATAGAAATAAGCAAAAATACATATCCACCAATGAAAATTTAAAAAATTACTTAACGAGTACTTTTCTAGTAACTTTGACGACCAAAATTTCCAAACAACTAAAAGTTTGATTGAAACACACAGTCGATAATATATCACTATAATCCATATGTTATTGTCTCGAAATATTATTTGGTGTGTTTATTGATTTTTT
>CAIGRP010077718.1:0-11787 GCA_903798385.1 Fraxinus cuspidata
CAATGGCTCATATCATTAAATAACACATTTAATGATTTCTCACCCAATTAAATCAATTAATTCCAACAATTTTCTCTCCAAATTCATACGACTCATTCATACATTGACTTGTGCAAAAAATTCACTTACATCAAAATTTAACTTGAACGTAATAAGCTGTACGCAATGGCCTGCGTCCCCTTGTTTCGTCCCCTCTGTTCCCTATTTTTGTATATAAATTTGATATATTTTAATATTATGCATTGATTATGAATTACTAATGTATACAATGATATTCATTATAGAAAAATATGGCATAAAAAATATAAAGCACAAAGAAGGAGAAAAATAAAAAGGGTTCTTAGATCAGAGATTATTCAAGTTCCAGCTTCATATACATCATACTATTAACAATCGAGGAGTCTTAATTTTACTCTCTTGATTTAATTTCTATACTAATAATTCTAAATTGCTCTACGTTGAGGATATTATAGGAATTAAGTTTATAGGTATAGTTTAGTTAGTTTGTTATATTTGTTTGTTCGTGTATATATGCATTAAAAAATTTAAAAAAAAATTGAAAAAGTATTTTCTTAATGTATGCCAGTTTATGTGAGTTGGATAGCCTTCCAGGCTTAGATTATAATTATTTGAAATTATTTATGATGCAATTATGCAAAAATTCAGACTAGGTTATGCATTTTTTCTAATTTGAAACTTTTTCATTTTTTATCGTATTAAATCGATCACAATAGTCATGATAATTATTTTGTTTTGGATTGGTTGTATTGATAGTATAGGTTGAATTAATGTTAAACATCGTTTGATAAACCAAGATTGTAGTACTCAGTACAACTATTTAACTTATTGAAACGATAATTTGGGGGTGGTTGATTTGGTGATAGAAGCTATTTAGATATGCATTGATTCTGTACTTATTGGATATTTGTGTGGAATTTTTGGCTAACAAGTAGAATTTAGGTGGTAACCATATTTTAAAATTTTGATTAAAGTTACTTATCCAAAAAAAATAAAAGGCATCGCACTATTTGTGGAACGTAGGAAAAAGTTACATACATTATTTATGTGAAACTAGTTTTGAGTAATTTGACCTTATTATTCATCACCAGTATTGAGGATACGATCTATGGAAAAAAGCTATCGTAATGTATAGTGAAAGCTACATTCGAAAGCGAAAGAAAAGATTCCAAAAACAGAAGAAAGGACACAATAAAAAAAAAAAGAAAAAGAAAAATACACCAAAGTGCGTTGACGCAATGGTAATATAACTATAAGCACTTAATGTTATTAGGTTTTTACTTGTATGAGTGTTTAATACATAGTCTTGTTCGGGGGCGATCAAAAGTTTAAGTTTGAGGATATTTGATATGTGGATTTTATGCTTTATCCAGTATTCTATTCATATTTATTTATCATTAAATTAAACAAATATCTACTTAATTTTGATTAAATTATGTTAATTGTAGATAAAACTTGGATTGGAGGCACTTGATGAAATTGGATTGAAGCTCTACAAAAATGAAGAATTGGGACCAAAATAATCAAGTCTTGAAGTTGAGGACCTATAATGCAAATAAAGGGGACCTGGGATGCACAAGAAATTAATATGGATGACCAAAGTGCACTAAGCTGAAATAGATTCAAACTTATGTTGGTTTTCTATTTACATTCAAATCTACGTTAAACATGTTTTATGACTCTTTTTAGAACTATTCTAGACTTTTTTATTTAAACTTAATTATTTTCTTTTAAACAATTTTATGGAGTAAAATATAGAAAATCAACATCAAAGAGGGAAAAACTAGGGTTTGCAAAATTTTAGGATGAAGTAGAAGACTCTTGATGTAAAATCCAAGTCATTTTTTTTAATCAAGATTTCAAAACTCGATTATGAACTCTATACTTTTTTACTATTTTTCCTTCATTAGTATGTGTAGCTATATCCGTAGTTAAGACAAACATTGTAATATATATGTAATCATTTTATTTAATTTTAAAGATACTAGTAATTTAAATTTATGTGTTGATTTTATTTAAAAAATTAGTACTTTGAATTACTTAGCCAATAATTCAATGATATGTGAATTTATAACAAATCGAGAGATAAATTATAGATTTAAACCATATGATAAATTTTGATAATTTGAATGATATGTAGAGGTATCTTTTATGATTATTGTGATCGTTATATGGATTCTTAGATATTTAATGCATTTTATATGAATTTACATATAGATATAACAAATTGACACAACATTATATTACATTCATGAACGATTTCAAAATCAAAATACAAGAGTCAAATCTTTCACTTATCCAATGCAAAACGAGGGTGCGTGTGTGTGTGTGTGTGAGTGCGAAGAATCAAATATAACGTCATACATTCACAAGTTAGTTCACATCCCAACCTTTTGTAGTCAATTTTGTTATTTCTACGCTCATTACATTCCCAAACTTGTTTCTTTCAGTTTCCTCCCAAAATGTAATTCTAAAGTTTAGTTTTTTTTTATGAGTTCCCTGCACCATTGTAGTATGGTTTAGTAAACTTGTAACGTCAACAATTCATTCATGTGATGATTCTCCAAATTACGAGTGTTTAAACATTCAAGTTTATACCAAGTGATTCAAATCCACTAGTTTATCTCTAGTCCCCTAACAATGAGTTTTTACTTGCACACTTGCATATAGTTTTTCTCTTTTTGATGTTTTCTTTTCAGCCCAATATTGACCTCACCCATTTTTCTTTTATTGACCCATGTAACGAGTTTTTAATCGGTAACTCCTCGATTTTTGAATACCAAAGGATACCTAGTTTCAAGATACACCTACGAACTTACTGACTCGAGTAAAAACGGTGCCAACATGAGGTATAAGCTCAATAAGTGTAATGCTTAGTTTTCATAAAAGTAAAATTTACAAGTGTTGTATATATATATATATATATCAATTCATATGAAATCAAATAATATCACACAAACACCAACTACTAAACAAATGACAACAGCAACTACCCTGATGATTTACCGCCCAAACATAAAATATACATGGTCCCCAATGAGAAGAAATATAAATGAGGGTTAGGACTTCCCTGAATACATGAGTAGGGTTCATTGTCATCGCCTTGGTGAGGTGAGTCCTAGTTGATTGGATGATATGGGAACGTTGGTTCTGGAGGGAATGTCATGTGTGGGATATGCCGAGACCAACACCAAGAAGAACTTATTTTGATATTGATACTGTGTATACCTAGAGTTCTGCAACTGCTGATATTGATCGTTCATGGATACTTGCAATTGATCAAGTTGATGCTAGATCCCATCATGTCTTTGTTTATTCCTTAATTTCAACTCATCTTGTCCCTGAGTGAACTGCAATTATATAGCCTCCATTCAACCAATAATGTCCTTAGTCGGCACACTGACATGTGCAGGTTGACGGGTATGGGATGACTATGCCTCTATATCCGTGGTGGGGCACATTTGCAAATAGATGCTTTCTAGTGAACTATCAAATGATCTTTTAGTGAGGGCAGGTTTAGGATGAAATATCTCCTAAATTGGGAATGTCACAATTTTTCCTTCTCTACATAGAGCATAAATCAATGAAGGGTAGCCTAGACCAACAGTGGTAGATCCTTGAAGTATGTGCAAGAAGTTGGTTTGAATGACCTACCTATATTAACATTGAGGCCCCTGAATAGCATAATTTAACAACGCCATCTGCTTTGTCATTTCACTAATATTGCTACTGGGCAGAAGTTTAGCATATATGAAATAGTGCCACACTTTGCATTCATGAAACATGTCCACTGCTAAAAAAATAGTGACATTAGTGTCAAATCATTTTCATGTGGTGTCAGATGGGCTAATTCTTGAGTTATGTCTATCAGATCGATTGCCCCCTCCTCACACAATTTGGAGAAATCATATTTATCTATAGGTAGTATATATAACCTATTGATTGTGGTGTGGTAAAAATGAATCCACTTTTCCCTGACATAAACTTTTAAATCCCTGTGGTTTTTAGCATTTGCATAAAATTCACGCACCACTGATATTAATCTTGACTGTAGTTGTTTTGTAAACAACTCCCAATTCATGTCCCCAATTTGCTCCCTCATATAAAGCTCAAGTTGTCAAAATCCCGTTCCGAAATACAATTGTTGTGAACTACCATGTCCTGATATCTTTTCTTTGTTTCCTCACTTATAAATGTACTGCTGTCAAAGAAGCTTGACGAAGAGGCCGAAGACTTCAATTTCTTTTTAGGTGGCATGGTGTACTCCAAAAAACAACAATGCCAATCCAATATAATCACGATAAGCAAACCTAAAAATCTTCTAACAAACCCACTACAAACTTCACAAAATATGTGAATGTTCCAAATAGCACAATTCCAACAACAAAACAATTCACCACTAACTATTCAATCCCATAATAATGTTTTGCAAATTCCTAATGTTAAAATAAGTAGGTAAAATTATCAAATATGTCCCCAATGGAAGTAAAGTTCTTTGAGGAATTTCAACAAATACCTTGCACTTCTTTCACAAGTCAAATCACCCCCCCCTAAAAAAAACTTCTTTTAAACTTAGTCCCAGACATACATTCAACATATCAAAATGTTAAATCACCACAAGCTACCAAAACCCATAAAAATTTCTCGTACATCATCCAATCACCAAGTGTAATATAGCACAAATTAGCACCAAACACCAAAGACAAGTGTAAATACTTACCCTTCCATGTGTAGAGAGCCCACTAGATTGAAGGATTTGAAGTGAACCTCGGAGCTTGTGGGTGTAATTTGATTATGGAGTAAATCTTGGTATGTTAGAAGGGAGTGGGAAGGGGGTGATCTTGAGGTGTTAGAAATACGTAATAAATGTGTTGGAGATGATGGGTTTGTTATGTATGTAGAGATTTATATGTTAAAGAAGGGAAAATGAGAGAAATTGGGGTTGGGTTTGAGAGGGATTTGAGGAAAAACGAATTGAAAAATAAAAAGAAAAGGGGGAGGGGAGGGGAGGGGAGATATATATGTGTGTGTGTGTATATATATAATGAGGTGTATGTATAACAATTGGGAGAAAGAAAGAAGAAATAAACAAATAAATAATCAGGTGGGGACATGGCGCTGCAGCTCACGTTTCAGGTGGTGCTGAATTATGGAGCCACAACACCACAATTCTAGCTTTTTTTTAACTCCTATTTTATTATTATTTTCTCCCTCCAAACTCAATACCTTGATTCCCATCTCCCATCCAAGCTTGGTGTCACCCTCCACTTAAGATTTTTGCTACAAAATACAACGAAACTGTTATGACTAAAAAATTAAACAATAAAGAAAAAAATTATAAATTAAAAACTAAGTATTGAGTAAGGGAAGTCATTAGCTGGACTTTGTGCCAATATTATTATGGAACAGCTAGTTTAAATATTTCTTTAGCAGTGGGAAAATCTTCTACGAAGTATTTGATACGTTGTCCATTAACTTTGAAATTTTCCTTTGTTGGGTGGTGTAATTCAACTGTACCGTAGGGAGACACTTGGAATACCATGAAAGGTCCGGACAGTCATGATTTCAATTTTTATAGGAAGAGCTTAAGTCTGAAGTTGTACACGAGTATTTGATCTCGCACTCTGAAAAGCCATTGTCTAATGTTCTTGTCATGCCACTGCTTTGACTTTGCTTTATAGATTGATGCATTTCCATAGGCTTCTCTTCTGAATTCTTCCAATTCATAAAGATGTAGTATTTTTATTTCTCCTACTTTTTCTAAGTCCATGTTAAACTGATTCAATGCCCAGTGTACTTTATGCTCAAACTCAACCGGTAGGTGGCACGCTTTTCCAAATACTATTCGGAACGATGACATTTCAATCGGCATCTTCTGAGCTATGTGATAGGCCCACAAATCATCGTCTGATTTTTTAGACCAATCTTTTCACGATGCATTCACCGTGAGTTCCATAATTCTTTTCAACTGCTAGTTAGAAATTTCAACCAGTCCACTCGTCTGTGGATCATAAGTTGTGGCAATTCGATGCTTTGCCCTATACTTATAAAGCATATGTGGAATAATCAATTGCGAAAATGAGTTTCACCATCACTTATGATAGATCTTGATGATCTATAGCGATTGAAATGTGTTTCTTTACAAAACCTACCACCACTTTTGCATCATTGGTGGGCAACGTCTTGGCTTTCATCCATTTGGAGACATAGTCTACTGCCATTAAGATATATTGCTTGTTAAGGATGATGGAAAATGTCCCATAAAATTAACACCCTATACATCAAATATTTTCACCTCCAGAATATTATTTAGTGGCATCTCGTGGCGGGCTGATATATTACTTGTCCTTTGACATTTATCATATGCTCTGTAGAAATTGTGATAGTCCTTAAATAATGTTAGCCAAAAGAAACCGTATTGAAGCACCTCGCGCTGTTTTAGTAGGGCCAAAGTGCCCTCCATAAGTTGAAGCACGAACCTTTGGTAGGAAGAGCTTCATCTCATCCTCTAGCACACATCTTCTGATGATTTGATCTATCCCTCTTCTGTATAAATTTTTATCATCCCAATAATAGAATTTTGCTTCATGGAGGAGCTCTTCTTCTGCTGATAAGTCAAGTCTGGATCAACATATCCACTTGCTAAGTAGTTGACAATGTCTGTCGAAGCCTTTTCCACATGTAATAACTGCTTGTCTGTAAATATTTCATTAATATCCACATAATCTGAATCTTTCGACTGTTCAACCCTCAATAAGTGATCCGCTACCTGATTTAATGTTCCTCTTTTATCACGAATTTCAATATCAAACTCTTGTAGTAATAGAACCCATCGAATCAGACTAGGTTTAGTGTCATTCTTCTCCAACGAATATTCCAAAACTACATGGTCTGTATAGACTATCACATTTGAACCAATCAGATAAGAACAAAATTTGTCGAACGTAAATACCATTGCTAGCATTTCCTTTTCAGTTTTCTCGAACAAATTTTTCAAAACTGCATGGTTTGTATACACTATCACTTTTGAACTAATCAGATATTAGTTGACATGTAAGACTGTTCCTTTGCTTTAACCTAGCACTGCTCCCACTGCGAAATCACACATCCTTCTCTAATAGGTTGCACAGGGATTTTGTAATCTTTGAAAAGTCCTGAAAAAATCTTTTATAAAACCCAGCATGTCCCAAAAGCTTCTAATTCCTCTGAATGAAGTAGGTGGCTGTAATTTTTCGACCACTTGTACCTTGGCTTTGTCAACCTCAATACCTTGTGAAGAGATCCTATGCCCCAACACTATTCCTTTCTTTGCTATAAAATGACACTTCTCCCAATTAAGCACTAAATTCTTTTTTCACACCTTTGTAACACTAAGGATAAACTCATCAAAAGGTTTTCCAAATATGAAAAAAAGTCATCCATGAATATCTCGATGTACTTTTCCACCATGTTAGAGAATATGACCATCATACATCCCTGAAAAGTTACAAGTGCATTACATAGACTAAAAGGCATTCTCATAAAAGCAAAAGTACTATAGAGGCATGTGAATGTTGTTTTCTCTTGGTCTTCTGGAGCAATGACCATTTGATTGTACCCTGAATATTCGCCTAGAAAGTAGTAATGAAAGTGTCATACTATCATTTCCAACATCTAATCAATGAAGAGTAATGGAAAGTGATATTTTCTTGTGGCATTATTCAGCTTATGTAATCTATACACACTCTCTACCTCGTTACTAACCGTGTTGGTTGATAGATCATTATTCTCGTTCTTCTCTACTATAATTAGATGTACTTTTCCACCATGTTAGAGAATATGACCATCATACATCCCTGAAAAGTTACAAGTGCATTACATAGACTAAAAGGCATTCTCATAAAAGCAAAAGTACTATAGAGGCATGTAAATGTTGTTTTCTCTTGGTCTTCTGGAGCAATGACCATTTGATTGTACCCTGAATATTCGCCTAGAAAGTAGTAATGAAAGTGTCATGCTATCATTTCCAACATCTAATCAATGAAGAGTAATGGAAAGTGATCTTTTCTTGTGGTATTATTCAACTTATGTAATCTATACACACTCTCTACCTCGTTACTAATCGTGTTGGTTGATAGATCATTGTTCTCGTTCTTCTCTACTATAATTCTACTCTTCTTAAGCACCATATATACTGGACTTAAGAATCATCTGATATAGGATAGATAATCCATCCATCTAGCCATTTCAGCACTTTCTTTCTCACTACTTCCTTTAATCTGCGCTAACCATCCATTGATGGCTTTGACTCATCCTCNTTCTCGTTCTTCTCTACTATAATTCTACTCTTCTTAAGCACCATATATACTGGACTTAAGAATCATCTGATATAGGATAGATAATCCATCCATCTAGCCATTTCAGCACTTTCTTTCTCACTACTTCCTTTAATCTGCGCTAACCATCCATTGATGGCTTTGACTCATCCTCCATTAAGATTTTGTGCATACAAAGAGTGGGACTAATTCCTCGAATGTCAGCTATGGTCCATCCAATTGCAGTTTTGTGATTCTTTAGTACCTCCAATATTTTTTTCTCCTCACCCTCTAAATATCATTAACATTGATTACTGGAAGTATAACAAAGTCTCTCAAATACGCATAACGTAGATGTGCTGGCAAAGGCTTTAACTTAAGAGTTGGGACCTTCTCCACTGACACTACTGGTGTGATGGATTGGCGCCAAGAGACTTATATTGCCAATGTCTCCTTTCCATAGATTGTTTAGCCGCATTCGTTGACTCTGATTAATATTTGCTTCAAATAGAATTACTGGATGTGCATCAAATGTATCAGCTACAAGTTCCTCAAGAACATTTACTTGGCAATAGGTATTTGAAGTCAATGGGTGTTTTATCACCTTGAACACATTAAATATAACATGCTCATTGTCCACCCGAAGAATCGTCTTCCTATCATACACATCAATAAGATCTCTTCTAGTGGCCAAGAAAGGTCTTTCCAAGATTAGAAGAATATTTGAAACCTCTTTCACATCTAATATGGTGAAATCCGCCGGAAGATGAATTTATCAACCTTGATTAGCACATGAAGTATAATCCCCTTTGGTCTTTTGATGGACCTATCAACCAATTACAAATAGATTGTTGTAGGTTTGCTTCTCCCAAACCAAGAGACCTATAAACAGAGGATGGCATTAATTAACACCAGCACCTAGATCACAGAATGAATGCATAATGTAATTCGAACCAATAGTGCAAGGTGTAGTAAAACTCCATGGGATCTTTAGTTCAGGAGGTAGTTTCTTCAGACAATTGCACTGCATTTCTCGTTCAAGCCGACAGTCTCATGTTCTTCCAGTTTTCTCTTGTTGGAAAGATTTTCCTTCAAAAATTTGGCATAGCTAGACATTTTTGCTATTGCATCCGCAAAAGGGATATTTATGTACAATTTCTTGAAAATCTCTACAAAAGTTGACAAACTACTTGCCTAACTTCTTTTTTCTGCAACCGTTGAGGAAAGGGAACTGGTGACACATAAGCCTTGATGAGACTTGGTGCTTTTACTGTGAATGTTTCCTTTCTCTCTTCCTCATCCTTTGTGATTGTGCAGATTTCTCTTCTTTATCAGCCTCTTCAACTTCTACCTCTTTGTCTTTTCTGTTTGGCCTCTTTACATGTATCTCTGGTAGTTGTGCTCCATTTTTTGTGGTAATAGCTTGTACTTGCTCATTTGGATTTATCATTGTATTGTTTGGTAATGCCCATTGTGAGCGTTCTGCAAACTGTTGGCCTATTTCACCAATTTGTGTCTCCAGTTTCTTAATAGATGCCTGTTGATTCTGAAAGTTTATGTCAATTTGTTGGAATATCTTGTCTGTCTTTTGTATATACTGATTGAACATCTCTCCCAAATTTAATTTTTTCTCTTGCTGGGCATTATTTGAACCATTTCCATGCTAATTATTTGACTCTTTAAAGTTCGGGTGTTGTCTCTATCCTGGGTTATATGTTTGTCCATATGGTTGAAAATATGGGATCCATTTTTAATGCAGTTTACTTGTTCTTCAAGAAAACCATAGACAAGCAATTTATGTGGGATGATTGGCTTCACAATTCTCACATATTAGACCGGTTATCACTACATGTACTCCCTGTATTTGTGTTTTCACCAGTAACTTTACTCGTTCTGTCAAATCTGTTATATGTGCGTTAGTAGATGTTGTGCTATCCAATTCATAAATTTCAGCCGCTTTCTGTGATACCACTCTTTCTGATGATAACATTGAATGTGTCGTGGATATTAACTTTAACAAATTCATGTTTTGTTGTACTAATTTCCCTATGATCGATTCACCAGTAGATGAATCCACCTGATAATTTGACAATGGTGGAAGTCCTGTGTAGAAGTATTGCACTTGATTACCTATGGTGTTCCCATGATTTGGACATTTTCTCATTAATTCCCTGAATCTATTTCATGCTTCGTGATAGCTCTCCCCACGGTTTGTTGGAAAGTTTGAATATCCAATTTGATTTTTGCTACTTTTGCTGGTGGAAAAAAATTGTTATAGAATTTTCTAGTCAATTCCTCCCATGTAGTAATGCTTCCATGAGGTCTAGCATCTAACTATTCCAATGCATCATGTCTCAATGTATATGGAAATAACCGCAGCTTGATAGCATCTTCATTGACCATTCGAGCATGAAAATCTTAGCAATTTATGAGGAATCTGGAGATATGTATGTTCGAATTGTCATGAGCTAGACCATAAAATTGAAGAGTGTTATTGGTCAAGTTAATCCAATAGGCCTTTATCTAAAAGTAGCTCACCCTAAAATCTAGATATACTATACTGGAGTGCACGGGTACTGTTATGAGCGGCAAGAACATTGAAACTAGCAAGTCCCCTTCATATATTTATACTCACTCATATTGCTGATCCTATGGTGGAGCTACTCTCTCAACAACTTGTCCAACTAACTGTATAGAATAGACATATTTTGACCGTAAGCCATTTGATGTTGTTGCTTTCTTTGTGTTTTTTGCGTCTTCGTCTGAAAGATGTTCTATCTCTGAATCAAACGGTTTAAGATCGTCGCCTTGGGTACGAAGCATACAACGAAAACCATTTATCTATTAATAAAAGAAAATAAACAAACCAAATAACAGTTAACAATAAAATAAATTAAGACTAAAATTAAATAGTCCTGACAATGGCACTAAAAATTTATTGTTTTTTTTATATCGCAAGTGTAAGATATCATAACAAGTAATATCATTACCTTTGAGTTTGGATTATCTTTCTCATGTGGATTGTACTTTAATGTCTAATTTAATATTTTTAACTACTATTTGATGAAAACAGAGAACTATATGTTGTTGTGAATATTTAAAAAAAACACTTGAAATTAATCAAAATGTACACAAAGATTGATTGAGAATTCAAATAATGTACGGATATTAGGGCACAACAATTTCACATATTGATCACATTTAAGTCTTAAGTCAAGACTTAAGGTCGAATGTAGTATTCAATTGAATTTTTATATTGTATTCAATTTACCTCTCTCAAGTTCTCATTGAGTCTATTTAATTAATTCAATCACACATCTCTATACGAATCAATCTTAATTAAACGAAATATTAAATTTCAAGAATTCAAATTATGATTGCAATAATTAGTATAAATATCTCTATATGTTATACTAATTTGTCTAATTTTACTATATGGTCTAAATCTCAAACTCATATCTCGATTCGTAAAAGA